>PVIY010033337.1:0-28154 GCA_004026745.1 Myrmecophaga tridactyla
AAAAAAAATTAAACTATATATTTTCACATAACCCATGGGTTAAAAAAGAAGTCTCAAAGGAAATTAAAAATTTTTAACTAAATGAAAATATCAAAATGTGTGGCACATAGACAAAGAGTGCTTAGTGGGAAGTTTATAGCACTATATACAGATGTTAGGAGAAAGATCTAAAATCAATAACTTAAGCTTCCAGGCTAGGAAATGAGAGGAAGTAAAATTTAAGCAAGCAGAAAGATAGAAATAAAAATTAGAGCAGAAATTAATGAAATGGAAAGCAGGACAACAATAGAGAAAATCACTGAAATCAAAAGTTGGTTCTCTGAAGAGAAACTAATAGAGAAAAATGATAGAGAAAACAGAGGATATTAATATAAACAAAAGCTAATTCTCTGAAAAGAAATAAAATTGATAAACTTCTAGCTTGGCTAACCAAGAAAAAAGAGAGAGGGAACAAATTATTAATACCAGAATTGAAAGAGGGATTTCACTATTGATCTCATGACTTTAAAAGGATAATAAAATATGGCGAATTCTAAAACTAAGGTAAAATGCTCATATTTCTTGAAGGACACAAACCACCAAGGTTCAGTCAAGAAGAAACAGAAATACTGAATAGCTCTTTATTAAAGAAAATGAAATTGCCATTTTTAAAAAACCCTCAAAAAAGAAAACTACAGACCCAGTTCACTGGTGAATTATAACAAAAACATAAAAAAGATAACAATTTTACAACCTCTCTGAGAATACAGGAAAAAAAAACATTTTTCAGTTTGTTTTATGAGGCTAGCATTATTCTAATACCAAAACCAGACCCACACATTGTAAGAAGAGAAACTACAAATCAATGTCCCTCATGCACAGACACAAAATTCTTAACAAAATATTAGCAAATCAAATCCAGTATTAGAAAAAAAAGACAATAAACCATGACCAAGTAGGGTTCTTGCCAAGAAGCTAAGGCTGGTTCTACATTCAAACTCAATGTAATTTAGCATATTAACAGATAAAATAAGGAAAACTATATTACCATATCAAAAATAAAGCAGAAAAACTTTCCACAAAATTCTATATCCATGCATAATGTGTGAACTCCTCAAAATCAAATGCTTCTGTACCTCAAAAGACTTTGGTAATATTTGGTAATATTACCATATTGAACTTGAACAAGATTGAAAGGGTGTGTATAGACCTATGTGTCCCGCTGATTAACACTAGAACTCAAACTCAAAATGGAAGCCTCTCCTAGCACAATCAGGCAAAAAAAAAAAGGCATGCAGATTACAAAGAAAGAAATAAAACTGCTTTTATAGGTAGACAATAAGATTGTCTATGTAGAATATTCTAAAAAATCCATAAAAATCACCCCTGGCATTAATAAATGTGCTTAGCAAGGCTGCAGAAAACAAGAGCAACATTACAAAGCATGCTGTGTTCCTGTAGTTTCTTCATAAATACTAGCAATGAACAATTGCTATCTGAACTTGTAAAAAGATACCATTCATGATAGCACCAAAAAAGAAGAACTTTGAAATAGATCTAACAACATGTGAAAAATCTGTTGAAACTACAAAAGACTTAGAAAGAAATGAAGATCTAAATAAATGGAGAAATATATCATGTTCATTGATTAGAAGACTCAATATTGTTAAGATGTCAATTCAACCCAATTTCATCTATAGATTCAATCCAATTCCAACACACCTTTTTGAACAATTGATGAGTCTAAAATTTATAGGGAAAGGCAAAGGAATTAGAACACCCAAAACATTCTGAAAAAGAATAATGCTGGAGAATCTTGTTGGGTGGGACTTTTTGATTAGGTTGTTTCCATCAAGATATGGCACTGCACAATGAAGGTGGGTCTTGATCCATTTGTGGGAGTAATTTAAGAGAGCCCAGAGAGTTTAGAGAAGCTAAGAAAGAAAACGGCCCAGGGAAAAGAAAGAAGGACCCACAGGAGCTGAGAGAACTGTCTGAAACCAGAAGTTGGGAGAGCAGGACAGCAGATGTCACCATGTGCATTCCTCTGTGTAGAGTTACCCTGGAGGCCAGGTGCCTTTCCTCTGAGAAGGTATTCTCATATTGGTGTCTTCATTTGGACATTTTCACAGCCTTAGAATTGTAACTTGTAACTTAATAAATCCCCTTTGTAAAAGCCATTCCATTTCTAGTATATTGCATTCTGGCAGCTTTAGTAAACTGAAACACTATAAAATTCCTGTAAGAAAATATAGGAGAAAATCTACATGACCTTGGGCTTGGTAACGAGTTTCTATATATAATACCAAAATTTTTTCAAGAAAGAAAAAAATGTGTATGTAGGATTTTATCAAAATAAAAAGGATTTGTGAAAGCTATCACTAATTAAAAGATGAGGCATAGACTGGGAGAAAGTATTTGCAAATCACATACCTAATAAAGGACTTGAACCAAAATATGCCTTTTTAAAAACTCTTAAAACCCAACAATAAGAAAACAAACAAAATTTTTAAATACACAAAATATCTGAACTGAGACTTTACAAAAGAAGTTATACAGATGGCAAATAAACATATGAAAAGATGCTCAACCTTATTTTCATTAAGGAAATGCAAATAAACAGCACGAGTAATGAGATACCCCTACACACTTATTATAATGGCTAAAACCTGGAAAACTGACAACAACATTGGCAATTCCCATTCATTGCTGGTAGGAATGCAAAATGGTACAGCCACTTTTGGAAAGACAGTTTATTAGTTATTCATAAAATTAAATGTAGATGTACTCTACTACCCAGCAATCATACTCCTAGGTATTTACCCAAATGAACTGAAAATTTATGAGCAAACAAAAACCTGTAAATGAATGCTTCTTGGAGCTTTCAACAGAAGATGAGGTAAATTCTGGCATATCCAGATGTAGCACTACTGGGATACTATTTGGTGACTAAAAGGTCATTTTTTATTGTGAAATATAATGGAATGAGCTTCTGATTCATACAACAATATGGATCAATCTTACATGCAATTTACTACTTGAAAGAAGCTATATCATTTAAGTCCATACATATGACATTCTGGAAAAGATAAAACTATAGGGAAGGACAATAGACCAGTGGTGGCCAGGGACTGAGGGGTGGGGAGGGTAGTTGATTATAAAAGGGATACACAGGGAACTTTTAGGGTAAAGGAACTGTTTTATATGATAGTGGGTGGTGGATACCTAATGCGATGCATTTGTTAAAACCCATAGAAATGTAAATCACAAATAGTGAACTTTAACGCAGGCAAACAAAAAAATCAACAAGGATTGAAGGGATCTCGGGATAACATGCAGACTGTGACAAATGAGTCTAACCATATTTAAAATATATGACATAACTGAACTCAAGGAGGTGGTGGATGGGGAAATGACCTAAGTAACTTTGGAAAGCTATGCTTTAATTAGAAACTAAAAGACTAAATACAAAAGGAACTGTGTATATCACTGTTCTGTAGTTGGTAAAGAACAACTAAATTTCTTGAGGGGTACAATAACAGTTTTGAAACTGCTTTATATATATATATACTGGGATAAATGGAAAGTGGATGGTGGGAGGCAGGTTAAACAGTGTCAGAGAGGGAAGTCATGGCTAAGAAAAAAGGAAGAGTAGAATGAACCCTCTTGAGGTAGACTAAAGTTGGGGAAATCCGCATGAACTCATGCTTAGCTTAACAGATGGATAGATATAGAAACACTTACAGATAGGAGTATATACATCTAGTATACAAATATATAAAATAAATTTGACAAAAGTTGTTAAAATTACCAAGCACTGTCTGCTGAGGGTCTAGAGTCAATGGTACCCCAATAGCAATAAGCACCTTTAATGCCCAAATCTTACTTATAAATACCATTTAAAACCAGGGCACATTGGAGAAATGGTTGATTCTAGGGCTTGGGCAGGAAAAATGATAAGATGATCCTGGGGCATCTTGTAGTACCAGAAAGTAAAGCATTCAAAAAACAAAAGGATGGGGCAGACCATGGTGGCTCAGCAGGCAGAGTTTTTGCCTGCCATGTCATGTCAGAGGCCTGGGTTCGATTCCCGGTGCCTGCCCATGCAAAAAAACAAACACATAAACAAACAAACAAACAAACAAAAAAGGATGGAGGGGTGTGAAAGAGACACAGGAGTCAACCTTAAGAGTTCCCAGTGGCCAGAGCAATAAAATAAATAACATAATACTGTACTGTAATCCAAAGTATAAATTTATGTATTAATACATACTAAAATAAATGATTGAATAAATAAGTGGAGGAAGAGATCATATATCTTCAGGAGATAGAGATTAATTTCCCCTTTCCCTCACCTTGAGGTGGACTGGACATAATGAATTGCTTCCAAAGAACAGAATATGAAAAGGGAAAAATAACTCTACTGTGGAGAAACCTGTCAAACAAGTTGATCAATGTTAACAAAACCAGTGATTCGTCATGTGGATATCACATACCCTCTGATATGATGTGATGAGAAGGGCATTTCATCTCTGTGGCATTCTTCACAAACACCCATATGCCCAGAATAATTATGAGAAAAACATCAGACAAGTACAAATTGAGGAGTGTTCTATAAACTACCTGATTAGTACTCCTCAAAACTGTCAAGGACATAAGAGACAAGAGAAGACAAAAAACTGTCATAATCCAGAGGACACTAAAGAGACATAGAATTAAATGCAATATGGTATCTTGGATTGTATCCTGGAACAGAGAAAGGATATTAATGGAAAACTGGTGAAACTGAATAAAGTCTGGAGTTAACAGTAATTAACCAATGTTGGTTTCTTAATTTTGACAAACGAATTATGGTAATATAACATTAGAGGAAACTGAAACTGAGCAATGGGTCTATGAGAACTCTTTGTACTAAATATGCAACTTTTCTGTAAACCCAAATAATATAAGATAAAACGTTTATTTTTAAAGAAAGACCTTTAACATATTAAAAAAAAATGGTTTTCATGAATTTTGAATGAGTGAAAATACCCATGATAGAACCTTAAATGAAAAAAGCTTATAAAACCATGTCCATGATAGAATCTTAAATGAAAAAAACTTATAAATAAAACCATGTATACCTATAAACACAAGAATTACCAAATTAACATTAAAAGAGAGAGATGCACAGAAAAAAAGACCAGAAGTAGATATACTAAGATATTAAGAGTAGTTACCTATTAGTGCTGCACTCATAGATCGCTTTCTCCATCCTTTTTTGTATTTCTCAAATTTTCTACAATTAATAAATATTACTGAGGGAAAGTTTTTTTTTATAAAGCTATATACATTAAAAATTGTCTCGTTGGTTTACAGTAGCATGGCCCCCAATTGTTCCATGAAACATTACTGGGTGTGCCATAAAAAAAAGTGTTCTGTGACTTCTTGGCACCATGGGTCCCTCTTCTGCTAGACTCATTATACCTGGTAGGATGTTAAAGGTTCTATGAAATCAGCTAGTAAAGAAACCTGTTTAAAACTTTAACAGCTTTTGCCAAATTTACTTTACCACTGAATTTGTATTTCTCAGAACAACTTAGTATTTCAGATACCACTAGGAATATAGAACATAGGACATTATATGTCCTGAGATGTTTGTTTTTTGATTTTTAACTTTTTTTTATTGTATAGTGTAACATATTTACAAAGCAAAGAAATAAAAAAGCAATAATTTTCAAAGCACTCTTCAACATGTAGTTACAGGACAGATCCCAGAGTTTGGTTACCATACGATCCTCTCAGATTTTTCCTTCTAGCTACTCCACAATATAGGAGTGCCACAGGATCGCTACAACAGGGCCCAATGAGACAAGTGACTGACCACACAGATGCTACTAACCATTTTCTTCAGTCTCTTCTCTTCTCGTTTTCTTTCAAGCTGAGCCTCCTTTTCTTCTGCCTCCCTCTTCTGACGTTCCTCTTCTTGGGCCTTTAATTGGGCCTGATCAAGATAAAAATGTGTAAAAAGTAGAACCCTTAATTTGTAGGGAGATGAGATCTTTTATGTTGAGGAAAGTCAAGCTTCTGCTAACTAAAATGGCCATCCAGGCTTTGGAAGAAGTCTGCATTTTGTGATAACAATGGAAAACCTGACCAATGTATGGTCAATTTTGCAATTTAAAAGTTTCTCAAAAAAATCCTTTTCAAATTGGGAAGGTGAGACAGAGGATGACTACTATGATTAATTTTTCATCATAAAATGTTTGGTTTCCAGTTCTTACCTTCAAATACATAGTTCATCCTAAAAAACGATTTCTTTCATTTCAAATTTATTTTTTCATTTTATTTTTCTTGGTAGGTACAAAGACTTACTTTCTGAAGTCTGGGTCAAAACTTTGGAAAATAAGAACTAACCCCCTTTGCAAACTCACTAGGTTGGCCATCTACCTATAACATGCCAGCTAGTCTTGTTTATGTGTAAATCTCCCATTTTACTAGTGGCCATCAATTTTTGTAGCATTTCCTTTCTACTACATACGGATGTTAATGTTTCTCCCTCCTATTTTCTTAAAAATTCAGAGTTCAGGCTGGTTGACTAGGCTTTTTCTGAAGTTGGTCTAACTCTATTGTCTCAGGCAAGTAAGAGAACATTTTTTAATAAAGATTTATACATGCCCTTTCTCATGTCTCAGTTTGCATTCTGTATTTATTACCAATTTCTCCTCTTCTTGTTTTTTCTTCTTCTCTGCCAAGATCTGCCTACGTTCAGCTCGCTGAAATGCTCTCTCTTCCATGGCTAGAAAATAGAAACAGAGTTTCAATATAAAAAAATATGAGGAACATTGCAAAATAATTGCTTCCAGTTCATAGCAAATTTCATGTTATCGTTAGGGTTTTCTTGCAAACTGAGAGTTCACAATTTCAGAAATAACTGTATTATGTATTTTTATACACACTCTATATGTTAAAAACCTATAATCCCTCCTCAACAATGATGAACATTTGCAGATTATATTTTGTTTACATTTCTATTACAATAACTAAATAAGATGTGCTTCAATGATAAGCTTTTAGTACCTGAAACCTGAAAACCAGAATTTTTTTTCCGAAAACCAGAATTTTAACTTGATAATACCTTTGATGAATGTAGAAAACTTTGATTACATCTGATAATGGAATCATTCCTCAAATCACATTAAATTGGTCTGCTAATTTTTCTTAAGTCACTGTGCATATGTCTGTATATATAACAATGACAACAAACAAACTAAAGTTTGGGGTCACAATGAACACATTTTGATCAAGTTTTTAAGGCCTGGATATCCAGATGGGCAGGAAATGGAATTGTACCAGGCATTTGGAGAACTGGCATCTGAACAAATTTGAGTGTCAGACTTGTGTTCTTGACAGTCTATTAAATATCAATCCAAAAGAAGCAAATGTGCAAGATGGTCTGATGATGTGACTCTGTAATCAGTTGGGGCTTTCACAGGAAGGGGGGCACAGGTGGGAGGAATATCAGAGTTCTGCTCCCCTAACCCAGCCAACAGCTACTTACAGTTCCTTGTGCCATGTTATAGAGAAGAAAATTTAAGTCCCAGTTTCAAGAATTAATTAACAAAAGCCTCACCAGACTATTTCTTACAGATTTAAGTATATGCTTAGCTACAGGAAAAAAATAGTAGTAGTGTCACAGATGGTAGGAGTAGGAATATCTTTAAGGTAGAAATAGAAAAGAGAAAGTGAGAGACCTCTGAAAAGTAGAGTCTCAGGTAATATGGCCTTTTCCCATCTTTTCTAAAGCTAATCATTAAAGCTGGTTGAAAAGTAAAGTGGCATCCTAAAATGTGCTAACTCCTCCATCAAACAATAATATTTTAAAATTATCACACCAAACT
This sequence comes from Myrmecophaga tridactyla, assembly GCA_004026745.1. Classification (NCBI taxonomy): domain Eukaryota; kingdom Metazoa; phylum Chordata; class Mammalia; order Pilosa; family Myrmecophagidae; genus Myrmecophaga; species Myrmecophaga tridactyla. The sequence goes on from PVIY010033337.1 coordinate 7,860, forward strand.
GGGCATTTCCTGGTTGGCTTTATTGGTGGGCAAAAATGGCATGAATTGGAGCACTAGAGATCATCACCACAAAGATGGATAATTTCTTCTTTAATAGGAATTAATTGCAGGCCTGTGTCCTTCAGATGGCATCACTTCTTGTCAGGGCAGCAATCCTGCCACAGATGAAAAATCAGCATATTTACAAACTACAATATAATCTCCAAAGCGCTCCCCAACATACACAAACATATGTACAGTGAATGACTATGGATATTATAAGAACAATTATCAGATTCACCAGGTGGGTTTTGGGCAATACTTCTATTCTCACTGTACTATTTGACTTAAAGAAGGTCTTCTATGCATCAAAAGTATTATCAAATTAAAATGTTTGGTTTCTAGATTTAATTACTAAAAGTCTATTGTCAAATTAAGTAACTTGGATCACTTAACCAGGAATGCTGTAAACTGACAATTACGGTCCAAAAAAGTAGGTGATCTTTATCAGTGTATCTTGGGCAGTTTTCCCTTATTTTAACAGTCCATTTTCCCCCCACAAACCATATCTCAAATTACAGAAAAACTATACATTTTTCAGCAATTTTTTCATAATGGCTGGAAAGGCCAAAGTTTGGCAGAGTGGCAAGAAAAAAATAGTGGCATTTTCTGGTGCATTCTACTCCTCATGTGCCTACCCATCTCAGACTTTGACCAGGTCATGCCAACTCTCAAAACCCAAAAGTTGCCAACATTCAGACCCAGCATATTCTACTGTAAGAGGCGAGATCACCACCACCAAGGCCACCACCAATACAGCCCTGCCTTTCACTATGGGATGGGGTGCCATCAGCTGCTTTGGGTTCCTTTTGGTTCCAGGAAGAGAATTTCGGGATTCACTTCTACTGTCTTCAGTTCCAGGGGAAGCAACAGGTGAACTGGGGAAAAACAAAGGGAAAGAATTCAGACCAATACCCAGCTTTCTTCAAAACCCTTTCACCTGAGCATCTCAAAGTATTTAACAAACTTTAATTAATCCTTATCACAAATTAACTTATTTGTGTAACTAATTATTATTATGCCCTCTTGGTAACTAGTGTAATGAGACATGGAAAGCTTGAGTAATTGGCCTGAGTCATCCTAGTGCTTCAAATCAATAGGTATCGCCACTTATTATTATTTATCACGTGTACTAAGTATGTTTCAAGCATGTTTGAAACCATCTTAAATAGTTTTTGGTAAATATGGAATTTATTCCAGGCTTAAAGAAGCAAGTGATGTTTAATTTAATTCCAGATGACTAGAAATTTAAGTTAGGTAATTGGCCAGCCAAGGGGCTGCTCCATTTGGAACTGAGGTTGTCTGACCTGGCTTCTCAACACTAAACATAAGCAAAAATCCAAAAACCTAGTTAGAGCAAGTAGTCCTTTTTCTCTTTTATTGGTATAGTTAATAGAGCTCCTCAGACAAAGGTAACTATGACACAAATGCTCACTGTGTAACTGGATCACCATAGGTAGCTACTTGTTTAAATACCTATTTACACCAGTGATGTACCAATACAATGAATGGGGCTTTTTTGCTTTAAGAGTGCAGCACAAAAGGGAAAAGGAGAGATTTGGGGTCTAGAAGCAGAGCAAAGAAATTCAGGAGCCTCTTTACCCCAAAGTAAGAAACCCCAAATAACCAGTTCAAATAATGTCCTGATACAATGGACATACTTTAGAAGATCCTGACATGTTATTTTTGGTTCTTCTTCCTCTCTAGGATTTGACAGCAGGTGACTCTGGGCATCTGTAATTGCTGCAGCACGCTCTGCTGCCCAGCGAGCCTCTGCCAGCCGTTGATTTTCCTTCAGCTCAAGAATTGTTTTCTGCTGTTCCTGAAGTTTCTTCTTTTGCTTTTCTATCAGCTGTTGCTGGAAGACATGGCGATTATGGAAATGACCCATGCAAATGGGTTCTGCTTTCTGGCTGATGGTCCTGAGTGTCTTGCTGCCAGACTGTTGGAAGGGCTCAGCATACAAGATCTTGGGCTGTTTATTATTAGATGTGTTCAAAAGGACATTCTGAAAGGGAACATGCAAGGTACTCTTTGTTGGTCTTCCTAGAGAAGGGCTGGGAATACAATCATTGCTTCCCGAAAGAGGCTTTTTCCACAATTGGGGCACAACAGTCACCTGAGGAAAAAGAACATGATATAGCTAAGCTATTCAAAGAACTATGCTAATGAGAGCCTACATTCATCCAGTTGGTGCTGTTCAATTTAATGGCACAAGTGCATTACACCCCAGCTGGAGCCCGTGCTCCGGGCCTAGCTTTGTGAGAGCGCTGGCCTCAGCTCTGTGAGCCACTCCTAGAATGTGTACTGTTGCTCACTACAGAAACTGCGTGGGAGTGTAGTGACAACTATACCATTCCCATGGGCAAGACTAGACTGAATTTTGTATAAAATTGGAAATTCAGTGGCAAAGGCTGCGTTCTTTCTCAAAAACATTGGGAAACTAAGAAACATCTTAACAAATCAGTAATAACTGTTCTGTCATTGCTTCTCCTGTCACTAGAAAATTAATCATTTGCCATGGTACAGGGTATTTATTTATTCCAGGATCAAGGTCTGGACTAAAGTTTACAGTCTCCAGCTATTCCTGAACCACCTATTTGTGAAAAGTATTTGCAAGACCAGGATCACTGGATAAATATCTGTATGACAGGAATAAAATGTTACATGATGATATTTTGCATTAGCATGTTGCTTTATCATATATCTTTATCATATAAATCTTATTTAATAGACTAAAGTATCTGTGCTGGTTTGAAATGATGTGTGGACCCTAGAAAAGCCATGTTTTTATCAAAATCCCATTTCGTAATGGCAGAATAATCCTTACTCAATACTGTATGTTTGAATTTTTAATTAGATCATCTCCCTGGAGATGTAACCCAATCAAGAGTGGTTGTTAAAGCTGGATTAGGGGAGGCGTGTCTCCACCCATTTGGGTGGGTCTTGATTGGTTTACTGGAATCCTATAAAAGAGGAAACATTTTGGAAAAAGCTAGAGATTCAGAGAGAACAGAGAAGAATGACACAGACATGAGAAGCAGACAGCCCACAAGCCAGCGACCTTTGGAGATGAAGAAGGAAAATACCTACCGAGAAGCTTCATGAAACAGGAAGCCAGGAGAGAAAGCTAGCAGATGATGTCTTGCTCACCATGTGCCCTTCCAGCTGAGAGAGAAGTCACAGCTGTGACTGTGTTCGCCATGTGCCTTCTCACTTCATCGGCCTTCTTGAACCAAGGTTTCTTTCCCTAGATGACTTTGGTTGGACATTTCTATAGACTTGTAATTGGGATATTTTCTTGGCCTTAGAACTGTAAACTAGCAACTTCTTAAATTTCCCTTTTTAAAAACCATTCCGTTTCTGGTATATTGCATTCTGGCAGCTGGCAAACTAGAACAGTATCATACTCAATTCAAGTTCCATACAGCAAGGAAGGAAAAAGAATTCTTAATCAGAAAACTTATACTGGCCAAAATAATGTCTTAGTTAAAATGTTTCTTCTATAATGGTTTGATTCCATGGTCTAAGGTCTGATCAGTTTTTAAATATGCCATCTGCAGTGGGGCAAGGAGAAAAATCCTGTGAACTATCTAATACTAGAAGCTTCTAGCTTCCTTTGAGAGCCCTAACAGGGTGCCATAATCAAGTACTTAAAAATATTTTTGATGAGAGACGCTTTCTAAAGACTCAGCTGAAATGAAAAGATATGTTATGTGGAAACAGACCTGATTAAATACTTTTTTATATAACCTTTGTTTCAGAAATGTCAGTGGACACTTATTCATGAGAGCACTATTCAGCATCAAGCAGGGTATATGTTTTAGGGTCCTTTAAACTTTCTGATAATGATACATTATTAACCCAGTAAGACTAAGTAAAAGCCTGAGAACAGCAACAAGATTTCTTTTGGCTCATGCTAACCTTTTAAATTGAAAATAAGAGAATAAAAGAAAGACTTAATGGTACAGATTGTACTTAATAGAACAGGATTGAACAATCTGGCTTAATTAGAGAAAATCACCTATTAGCTAAATGATGACTGAAAAATTTCAAGGTATAATATGTGTGTTCTTGTTACACGAGTTCCTAAGATTATATAATTAATGATCATCTAACTAACGATTTAATGTTTTTATTTTGTTATTTTAAACCCCATACTCTGGAAAAGATTAGACTTTATCTAGTATACTACAGAGTCTATTATAGCCCTTTATTTTCATTTGCTTTTTTACAATGTTATCCTTGATAAAATCTTTTGTCCTTGGATTCAAAGATTTGGAGGCTTTTTTCCTAAGTCTAAAAAATATATAATTTAGTAATTCTGCTTTGTGCAGGTAAAAAATACTTTCTGCTGACTTTTTTCCTTAAAAATAATAACAGTGGAACTTTGGAAGCTAAAACATTTCACACAGCTATTTCTTAAGATAGAAAACTCTCCTGGGTCTCAATGGAGACAAAATTATCTGACATATAAGGCTGATAAATTACCCAGGGGAAGGGAACAAAACATCACATAAGGTCCAATAAGCATCCTTCTGATCCCTCCTTTGCTGAGACTACGTTTAGATTAAAACCAGCCTATCTTGCTATAAGCAATCAGGATATAAAGCAAAGCTGGGGACCCGTCTGTGTCCAACTTTATTTCACATAACTGAGTTAAGTATTTAGCATTATGCTGGCGGATAGGGTGGTTTGATAGAAGGGGTAGGGAGAAAGCTTTTTCCAAAAGGCTTTCTAAACATCAGTTAGTTAACTATGACAGGAAAAAATGGTAAGACTAACAAGTTAGCAACTATTAACAATACCAAACACTATCAATAAACCAAAAGATGAATGACAAACTGAAAAAACCATTTGCAACATATATAATGATAAAAGCATCAGTAGTTTTAAAAATAAAAAGAAGTCCCCCAAATCAGAAAAAGATAAATTAAAAAATGAACGGAGTATGGAGAGATAAGTCACTATACATTCATATCTATTTTTCTATCTATCTATATATAAATGGTAACTATGAAAAAAACTTCAATAGTAATCAGAGAAGTTCAAATATTAAAGTAATAATAATGTGAAAATATTTTACCTTTTAATTTGGCAAACATAAAATATATTATGATGCAGGAAAACAGACACTTCTTTGGTACAACCTTCCTGAAAGAGCTATTTGGTAATAGTCTTTAAAATGTGCACTGTACTTTCAGATTTCTATCCTATGCAAAGTATCATGGATGTATGCGAAGAATTAGCACAAGGATGTTCAGCATTGTGTACAGTCATGGCAAACTGGAAACAACTAAATGTCCAGCAATAGAGAAGCAGATTCTAGCTTATAGTTCATGATAAACTATCATGTGCCCACTACAAAATGATGGCACAGAATCGTGGTCCCTAACCAGGGGTATGCATCAAGTTCATCTGTGGAACTTTTAAAAAATATAAGTGACCCATACCCAGAAATTCTGATTTAGTAAGGCTTGATACTGATCCACGCAGTGGATTCTCTGCCCGATGTGCTCAAATGACCAAATCCTGAGACAGAGGTTTCAAAGAGAAACAGAGTTTATCGCTAGGCACAAAGCAGGAGATCAGATGGCCTAACAGCCTAAAAAATCTGTCTCCCTCAACTGCAGTAACTGATGGTTTTATAGTACCAAAATATGGGCAGGTTTTAGGATAATGAGCACAATGGTTCAAGATGACAAGGTCAGAGATTATCTAATTATTGAGCATACACAGATTGATTACATGCTTAGTCACAGAATGTATGTAGGAAAATGGCAGCTTTAATATAATGATGGGCATGATTTTTAGTATTATGATGAGGTATAGGTCACTTACAGGTTAAAGTTTAAGCTCCTGTGCATGTCAGGCCAATTTTGGTTAGATTTAGCTTCATGTAACAAAACAGTTTTGGAATTGGGATGGGTTAGTTCTGATCTGACTCAAGTACTTTCTCTATAAACATTAGGGGCTGTCTGATTATAAGACTCAAGAGTTGAAAAACAGGGTGAGAGGATCAGTCACAAAGTTTTCACAATCACAAGATAAAGGCTACATAGTAACACAATCATTATCAGAGATCAAGGCAGCTTGAGATTTCTGGAATTTCCCTCTGTTTACTCTAATATACCAGAAAGTAAAAAGGAATATCCATATAGTGATTTAGTAATCTTAATAGTCCCCTGAATCCTAACTTCTCGGTTACAGTCTGATTCTAAGGTATTCTCCCAGTTGAGAAACACTGTTGCAGAATATTTAGTGACATGGAAAATACTCATACTATTTTATAAAAATGCAAAAAACAAAAAAAAGTTAGAAAAACATAATAATTACATTATTGTAGAAGGAAAAACCATGGCCTTTCTTTTTCTGCATTAAGGCAGACTAGAGAGTCTCAATGTACCGACTGAAGAAATTTAAAATTGCTGAAAGAACAAATTTGCTTATACCTGAATAGAGAAATGACTAGATGGCTATACATCAACATATTAATAATGGTGGTTATCTTCAGGTGATGGAATTATAGGCTATTTTTCCTTTTTTTCTCTGTGATTTTCTCCTACCAAATTGTTACAATTGACAATATGAGCTTTCTTATTAGAAAAAATATTTTTTGAATTTCCCTTTTATAAATCACAAGCTCATTTAGAAAGGAAATATCTGAAGATGTAAGAGGAATTCAGGAGTTGTAAACAGTGCTTAATCTACCTGTTCCTAAAAGTGTCTTTCACTTGGTTTAAATTCCTTCTCTATATTATGTCCCAGCCAAATTCCAACTATATCAGTTTATATATGATTACAAAAAAAGATTCAGTTCAAGAAAATAAACACTGACTGAAAGGTAACACTTGTGCACTGTTGCAGCTACAATTTTTATTGATAGCTTAGGCAAGTCAACCTGACAACCTCTAACATACCCCAGGTTACAAAAATGTAAGGCAATAATATCAATGTTAAAGTTCCTGAACTTTATTAACCGCACTGGGCAGTTACATGAGTGGATATTTTTGTTCTTATGAAATGCACATGGCAAGTAGCCAAGGGTTTAAGGAGCTTAATGAATACAACCTACACACAGATGTTCAGAAAATGAAATGGTAAATAGATAGATATAAATAGACTGAAGGAATGATATGGACAATGTTACAAAATGGTAAAGCTGGTAGATGTGGGTATCTGGGGAGTGGTAGGAGTATGTTGGAGTTCTCTGCATGGGATCTCTGCATGGGATCTGTATTATTTTGTAACATTCCTGTAAGTTTGAAAGTATTTCAAGATAAAAAGTTAAAAAAAAAAAAAAGCAAAGCAAAAAAAGTAAGTGCTTAATAAGAACAAGACCAAGTAAAGGAGAAACAATGTACCTCTCCATTCTTTGCAGATGGATCCACAGTGGCTGTTGCCTCTGCTAGTAGACTTACGCCTGGTAATCCATTTTCATTGAGCTTCCCAAGTGATGCTGCCTTCAGCAGCTCATCCATTTTCTTCCTAGTTTCCTCCATTGTTAGAGCTAGCTCTCTCTTTTGGATCTTTCCATGATGCCGACGCTGCCATTCTGTAAAGTTGTGCCGAAGAACTTGTTTCCGGTTATACTCAGTGGCCAGTTGTTGTTTTCTAAGTAACAAAACACTTCCGTTAAAATAAAGAAGCCACTTACAGTCTGTCCCAGAAATGCCCATCTTAGTTCCAGCCAATCCTCATATTAAGCTAATGGAATTGCTTTCTAAATTCCCCAGAGCAAAGGGTCTCCTCACAGATGGCTTTGGCAGCTCAAGATATTACTTCAGAAAAACGAGTGACTGTTCTGTTCTATCATATCACATGAAATTTTTTGATTACCATAAAAGTTTTTGACAGTTTTTGGAAAGGAAGGAGTAAAAAGAATAAGTGTATAAATAACTACTTTTAAAAGATGAATACATGAGGAGAGGAGATATTCAACTATGTTTGGAAAGATATAAGTTTGGAAAAAAGCAAAAGGAACAAACTATGCCACTTAACAAATGAACTGGCAATAATTAATTAAGTGTAAGACTTATGAAAGTCAAAGTGAAGCAATAAGAACTCAAGAGAAGGACTCATTTACCAAACCTTTACACTGAATGGCTGTCTTGTGAAGCTACTCGTCAAACAGTAGAAATGTGTGAAAAGTGAAGACAATGCACTTTGCTCTCAGGGAACTCCTTGTCTCATAGAGGTCTGGTTTACTCTCTTCCTAAGGAAGTGCTTCCTTTGATTCTTGGAAACTTTATGAACTTTAGAGGACATGATTGAGTAGAATCAAGAAGTGGTGTAACTGCCAACCACATTACCTTCCCCAAAGGAAATTTCCATGGTGGCAGTCACTCAAGAATTTAAGAACAGAAGTCTTTAAGATCTTTAAGAAGATGATTACTGTCCTTGAAGAGGTTAGCAAGAGAGTTTAAAGCATGTTATTATGGCATCAGGGGTCAGTTTTGAGGTTTAATATCTAATACCGTCTACTTGACTTTATTTTTCAAAGGTGACTCCAATAAGTTCTCTACAACACTGTTTGCATATCTACTTTTGTTAAAAATACATAATATTTAATTTTTCTCATGTACTCTTTGGGGTGTATCACGAAAATAATTAAGTTGCCAGTGAGTCAGAAGAACATTTCTACCATTCTTAATGCTTAAGTGACTTTTAAACATTTTTTTTAACTACCACCTGTAGTTAGAAACATTTTTACACTGACTTAATATATAAGAGTGTGTGTGTGTCTCTGTGTGTGTCTGTGTGTGAAACAAAAATTTAAGTAACTGAAACCAAAGTTTAATCAAATAATGTTTACTCCTACTATCAGAGATGCGCTCTGGTACTTTCTATTCTATTCTGTTCCATTTCTTAAAAACAGGTAAAGCTCATCTGGAGTCTGATTCAGAACCCATAATGGGTTAAAACTCTTCACTTGAAAAAGACTATTCTATAGTCATAGAATGTAATCTATGTCAAAGGAATTAGATGAAACAACCAAAGAGTGAGAGGAGAGCCAATTGAGATAATGAATTTCAGGATAAACATTAATAGCAACTATGCCAACAGCCTATTTCATTATATTTAATTGCTTCCTTATAATGTACTGGTCATAGATACTCAATAAATACTTGACTGACCTGGTGATTTTTGTAATAAAAGTATATTATAGGTGGTAATAAGTATCTATGCATAATATTTTACCTTGATGAAATAAATTGCATATTTAATATGAGACTGAACAATTTGGAAATAAAAATTTTAGAAGGAATAAGCATAATAAATCAGGTAACAATATTGGCAAGAAAATAACTTTAAAAAAATCATTGAAGAAATAGTTGTGGGGTGAAGGACCTACAACACTTGACTCAAGTGAGTCAAAATTATAAATTTCCACAGGACTAGAAAATGTACATTGCTCCGTCTGATTAATGTGAAATTCAATTTGCATCATTCTGTTTAGGAAGGGGAAGTGTGAAATTTACCTGATGTGTTAATTTCATTTTTTACAGCATAAACAGCTAAAAGAAGCCCTGGGGTTTTGAATGTCAGGGAGGAGATTATTTGGACACTATGAAAATGCAATGAGAAAAAATATTTCTTCATATATGACAAAAATACTAAGTAAGAAAATGAATTTAAAAATGCATACTATTGGGTGCTGCAATGGTGGCTCAGTGGCAGAATTCTTGCTTGCCATCCCAGAGACCCGGGTTCAATACCCAGTGCCTGCCCATGTCAAAAAAAATAATAAAACAAACAAACAAAAAAACTGCATGTCATTGCAATAGTGTCTGGAGCCTATTCCATAATAGTTATGTACAGGATTTGAAAAGGTATTTAAAATATCTATGTTTGTGGTCTGAGGTGGAATAGCAGAAACATAAAAGCTAGGGATTCATAGACAAGGCTGGTTCCCACCCCTGCTCCTTTGCCATTCCCTTCGGGAGCATAACAATATTTTAGATAAGCCACTTTCTATCCTTCATTAAAGATGATGCTAAAAACATAAATCTATCTGAAAGTGAAAAATCACTCAATTTTCTCAAGCAAACTCATTCAGATGTAATTTACTTGGGTGTGCTCCAGATAATGATAAAATTCAGGACAGATTCCTCATGAAAAAACATGCTGCCCCAATATGCTTCCAAGATGAAATCAGGAAATTTCTGGTAAGACAATATTATAAAAAGTGATCTGGACAATTTACCTAACTCTATGCAGAGAAAGGCTATCTTATATCTGTACAGACATAAGAATATAAAATCCAGAAAGTTTAAATATGAATTAAAATATGAATTGTGCTGTCCAGAATCAACAATGTGAATGACACTTAGTTACTGATGCATGTCCTAGAAAAGAGAAGTTAAAAGAACAGTAAGTAGATATGGGACAGTGGGAGAGCTAATAAAAGTTTCTAAGCCTTAGACTTCCCAAAAATGGAGTGCATACTGCCTATCCTATGGAATTTTTTGTTTGTTTAAAAATCTAATTAAATGATAAATAATGTGAAAACATAAGAAAGTTCATGCATATGGTAACAGCACTATCTCAGAGCAAGACTATCAGATGTCTAAAAAAGCGTCCTGAATTTTTAAAAGGAAATCAGGAAAAATAAATAAGTAACCACCTACCAGTAATCTGATCAAGAACTAAAATCTGATGCAGAATATAAAAACAGCAGTGACATTAGCAGCTACATTTGGGATGAGTAGGTTCAGCAGAAATAGGAATTACTTTAATAATGCACAGGGAAAAATGGAAGATAGCACAATTTTTTAAAAGCAGTTTCACTGAGGTATAGTTACACACCAGTCTATTGAAAGTGTACAGTCCATGCTGTGCAGTACATTCAGTTATGTATTCATCAATACAATCAACTTTAGAACATTTTTATTACTCAAAAAAAACCCCATGCCCCCATACCACATATCGACATTGAGCACTGATGTATACCTTTGCTACAACTGATGAAAGAATAATAAAATATGTTCATTATAGTCTATATTTTGCATTAAGTGTCTTTTTCCCATATACCACCCTATTGTTAGCATCTTTTAATAGTGATGTGTATTTGATCTAGATCATGAAAGAACATGCTTACATTTATATTATTAACCCTAGTCATCTTCCACAACAAAGTACATTATTATTCAGTCCCATGTCTTATCTTCTAGTTTTCCTTTTGGTGACAGAAAATCACAAGACAGTGCCAGAAGCAGGAAGGCAGTTGAAGTTGGAAAAAAAAAGGAGAGGACAAGGCTATGTGATGGAACCAAAAATACAAGCCAAGGAACCCAAAGGATGGCTGGCCACCAGAAATCTAGACTCCAGGATATCTTGATTCTCAACCCCATGAGCCAATAAATTCCCATTGTTTAAGCCAACCCACTGTGGGGTACTTATCATAGCAGTTTGGCAAACTGAGACTGTAAACACCTAAAAGGCAAGAGAAGTTTTCATTACTTTTTCTTTTTAGCCACATTCCCCATGCCCCCCACCCCGCCTCACCAAGTACTTATGAAAGTATACTTATATAAGTATATATACATCAGTATTGCTGGTTGACTGAATGAATATATTCCATTAAACAGAATGAATGAATGAATAAATGATGAACAGACAAATGACACAGTTTGAGGGATGCCAAAGGCCCATTTATCCCACTGGCCTGCCAAAGTACCCTAAATCTTTGTCACTTACATTTTGGGCAATACTTCCAGACAATGCCTGTAAAAATATAAATATGTTTCCCTGGTGGGATACTATATCAGTTGAGCATTATAGTAACAAAGTATAAGGGTTTTGAGGGATAAAGGATAGAGATAAGGAAATGTTCTAGGAAGGATGGACCAGAGCACTGGTGTAAGACAGCACAGTATTGAAGACAACGTGGAGGTTAATTTAGGGAAGGACAAAGTGATTCACAAGGAAGAAAAGAGAAATCAGGGAAGCAGGGCGGGATGGCAGAGGACATTGAAAAGCAAACCCTGCTTCTTCCCAATTTTGTCTAGGGATGACACTAAATTCAGAGAGGAAGGGAGAGAGGAAGAATTGAAGATTTGGGACCAACTTGCAAAACTGAACATGCTAAGGAAATTAAAAATGTAGTTCAGATTCCAATACCATCATAGCAAAGGGTCTAACCTAGTAGATACATTAGTATTTTGTTATTTTACCTAAAGTAATTGAATCCTCAGAGTTTGGAAATATGTTTGTTAATGTTGAAATTATATTACAATATTATAATTCAATATTGTATTGAAACTTTATCACACCATTTCCATAACCATCTTAAGAGAAAAGTAAGGAGCTGGATAAAAATCGTGACTGGAATTCCAACTAGGGACAGGTAGACACATTTTTAGAAGAAATATTTGGATAAGCCCCTGGAGTGGAGGTGAGACTCTGAGCAAGGTGGTTGCTACACTATGAAAAGAGGAAGAGAGGGATTTGTTGCTGTTCCAGAGAGGAAATAAAGGAAGAACAAAAAGAAAACAGGTGAAAGAAGGAAACCCACAAGGCTGGACTCTACATGGGGTCAGGCCAGTAAGGGAAAGCCTAAGGTGGCAAAAACAAATGTGGACACAGGAGCTGGGATGCGAAGTCAACCAATATCTAGTTAGCACATAAATGATTACCTGTGTTTTGTCAATCTGGTTAAAGTTAAGTTTCTATGATGAACAGTCCACTATAATAAATGCGCTCATCTGTTACTTGAACTCACTACTGAGAAAAAAGTTCTGAGAAACCCAGTCAGGTTAAACTGTCATAAAACAATTGAGCTCTTCTGTCATAATTGATATGCTTCTCATTCAATGGAATATGTATTTGGTGTCCATTTAGGCACTGAGAGAACCCTGATGAGCATGGTAAAGAGGGTGCCACGCTCCTGACACCTACCAGCCTGCTGGCATTTCTTGGTTTCTGCTTGCAATAGCTACCCTTCAGCTTCTTCCTCCACCTCTAATATCTTAATCATATCTGAACAAAATCACCCAACTTAATTTCCTAAAACAATCTAAGTGTAATATGTAGAGGGTCAACAATTTGTGGGAGGGCAGACAAAGGAAGACTTGTGTCTAATATCTCCTTTCTTCTCAGATTTTTGTAGTATGATTGCCATTTGTTAATTACTGCTCTTATTCTTCATTTCCAACTATACAAAGTCAATTGCAATGTAACAGAAAAACACGGCTGTTTCAGGGAATTGTAACTTAGACACTATTTGTTTTAATAGTGAAGCAAGGTATAGAGGAAAAAGAATCTGACTCATAACAAAAAAGCTCTAGTTCTGTCTCACTATTAAGTTCTGTGACCATTAGAGAGTGTTCACCCTCTCTGGGTCTTACTTTTAAGACCCAAGGCTGGATCAGATGATCCTAGTCTTCCCATTCTAAGGTTTTCTTGGTTCAAAGCTTTGTAGTAAAATATTGTAAGTTAAATATTTTCTAACTCTGGCAGTTTAAAAATATTTGTACTAATTTCTGAACATTTAAAAATAGACACCTAAAAAATTTTCAGATACAAAGCAAAGTTCTGAGAAAACCTTTAAAAAATATTGGAACATCATGCTAATATGAAAGCCTCATTTATGCTTTTATAAACTATTTTACTGGAATAGAACCTTAAATTCTCCATATTTTTCTTCAAGTTTCTTCTAGCCACTTTTAAAGTTAACATCCATTTCCATTCCCTTTCTGCTTTCCCCTTTACACCTCCAGGTATCAGTTTCCCTTCTTTATCCAACAAATCCTGCCAGATATTCCTTTTTCATTATCAACCACTAGGCCCAAAGAATTTAGAGCACAAATTATGGGCAACTTTTCTATATTACCCTTTGTTTTTTCAGTGAAGATTTTCCCCAGTATAAGGTGGAAAGAAGAATTGACTAGGTCACCCTCTTGCTTAAAACCTTTAAGAATTCACCTTCAGTTTTCAAAGAATACTTAAACTCCTTGTCCTAGCATTCGAGGCCTCTCACAAGTTGTGAACTTGACAACCAAATGCCGGATGATCTCTAGCCAACCTGGATGACATTTCACACCATCACCTTGGTCTCTCCAGTTCCACCAACATATGTTCTACTTACCAGGCAGAGCCTAGTTCAAGACTCCCCCCTTTTATTATTTTTGCAGACACAGGAAAGCTAATTATTATCAATTTTATTTGGAAAGGTAAGGGGCCTCAAACAGCTAAAAACATCCTCAAAAAGAAGAATAAAGTGGGAGGTTTCATATTTCCTGACTCTATACACTATAAAGCCACAGCTGTCAAAACAGCATGGTGGGCGGGCCACGGTGGTTCAGCAGCAAGAACGCTTGCCTGCCATGCCAGAGGACCCGGGTTCGATTCCCGGTGCCTGCCCATGTAAAAAAAAAAAAAAAAACAGCATGGTACTGATACAGACATATCGATCAATGGAATTGAACTGAGAATTCAGAAACAGATCCTCAGATCTATAGTCAATTGATTTTTTTTTTAATCTGTAAATATGGGATTTATAAAGGTGTCTCACACAACCTTGGGAATGGAAGAGTCCAAAATCTGTAGGGCAGGTTGTATAGCTGGTAGTTCCGATGAAGGATCTGGACGAACTCCAAAGGAGAGACTCATTGGCTGAAGAAGCAGTGAAAAAGTCTCTTCTTCCTTAAAAGCCTTCAAATGACTGAATTATCTCCATTGTGGGAGATACAACTTGGTTGATTACAGATGTGATCAGCCACAGACACAATGAACTGCCTGATGATTTAATACACCAGTCTTCTGGTTTATCAACCAGCCACTCAATATCCTTGTAGCAATCAGGCCAGTTCTTGCCTGACCAGACAACTAAGCATAATTGCTTAAGACCCCTTTTCTTGATAAAGCCTTTTTTGGCCATCTGTAGGACCCTCCTCTATCACAGTGGCACTTTTCTCTTAGCAGGATGAAAAGGATATATTACTCAGCTTATAATGCTATTCGACATCTATAATGTTCCTAATTCTTGTTTTATCCACAAAACTGAGTTATTTGAGGACAAAGAGTCATGTGCCAGTCCTCTGTTCCTGTAACCTACTGTCAGAAGCTATCACGCGGTTACAACACTCCAGGAAGCACTATTCCCTTCTATGTAACTATGTTTCCCTGTACCATTCACTCAATTTTTCATCCTGAATGACAGAGTTGCCTATAGAGAAGTAATCACCTTCCACCACGAGTAAACAAATGATTCCATCTATATCTATGATTTTGATTCAAGAATGCAAAATTGAACTTGGAAATAAGAAGAAGAAAATGTATTTAATTTAAGGTGAGGGTATAAAGAAAGTTTCATTTGAAGACAAATTCTGTGTCATTCATTAACAGAAGAGGGAGCTGATATACAGGTGCCAAAAATCTCTAAATAAGACATGGAAAAAAAGACTGGGAAGCAGCAAGAATCAGTCTTGGCATGTCTGTCTTCCCAAATGGGTGTTGCTACGTTCCAAACAGTCTATGCAAAAAGAGTGATTTCTATCAATGAGAATTACTGGCATATGAAACAAACTCTCTCTTTGAATTCTAAGAAGGCCAAAGGTACAGTGTACTAGTACACTGGAAAGCAAAGGAAAAGCCTAATACTCGCTTCCTTTGGAAAAAGGAAAGCACATGCATTAATATATTTTAATGAAATAATTTTTGCCTACAATTTTCAGTTAAAATTTTCTAGTTTGAGATGTAATGTGGAAAAACAGTGATTCCCACATTCTCTAAGTGGCTAAGACTAATTCCAGGGAATGGCCCTAAACAAACATAATAGAAGGATTTCCATGGTATAAATAATGGTACCTGTTCTCTTCTCTGAGGTTATTTTCTATGGCTTGAGTTTCCCGCTCCAACTTCTGGGATCTTGTGTAGTCTCTCCAGGCTCTCAGGACCTTCAGTTGAAACTTCCAGTTGGCCAAGGTCCCAGCTTTCCCCAGCTCAATCCTATGATCCAGAATCAGCTTGTGCCAGGCAGAGAAATAGCGTTTTTGACACTGCATTGAAAACATTTGGAAAATCACCACCAATCGGGTTAGTGATTCTGATACCTAAAATCAAGAGATCGCAGTTCTCAGATTTCCTTCTCATACCTTTTCTAACAAATCCAGGGATGTTATCTTGAGGCATGTCATCTTGATAAATAGACAGAGTACACCTTCTTTATGCTATTAATGATCAGAAATATTAAAGTTTGGTGACTGAAGCATTCCCAGCATCACAACTTAAACTAAGATACTTAACCCTGATTATAAGAGGTCAGTCCTGTGGGGAACTGGTTTAACAGTCACATCTAAGCCATTAGTTAAGGGGTTGGCTTAATAGGCTTAAAAGACCTGATTCCAACACGGTCTCCTCTGCCAGGCTGTCTTAGAGTTCAAAATATCAACCATTCATTTATTTATTTTTAAAATTTATTTATTTATTAATTAAAAAAAATTTAACAACAAACTCACTAAAACATTAACATGTGATCATTCCGTTCTACATATATAATCAGTAATTCACAATATCATCACTTAGTTGCATATTCATCATTTCTTAGAACATTTGTATCAATTTAGAAAAATAAAAAGATAACAGAAAAAGAAGTAAAACGATAACAGAAGAAAAAAAAGATTATACACACCATTCCTCTTACCCCTCGTTTTCATTGATCACTAGCATTTCAAACTAAATTTATTTTAACCTTTGTTCCCCCTATTATTTATTTTTATTCCATATGTTCTACTCATCTGTTGACAAGGTAAATAAAAGGAGCATCAGACACAAGGTTTTCACAATCATAGTCACATCGCGAAAGCTATATCATTATTCAATCATCATCAAGAAACATGGCTACTGGAACACAGCTCTACATTTTCAGGCAGTTCCCTCCAGCCTCTCCATTACATCTTGAATAACAAGGTGATATCTACTTAACGCGTAAGAATAAACTCCAGGATAGCCTCTCACTCTGTTTGGAATCTCTCAGCCATTGACACTTTGTCTCATTTCACTCTTCCCCCTTTTGGTTGAGAAGGTTTTCTCAATCCCTTGATGCTCAGTCTCAGCTCATTCTAGGGTTTTTCTCAACCCCTTGATGCTGAGTCTCAGCTCATTCTAGGATTTCTGTCCCATGTTACCAGGAAGTTCCACACCCCTGGGAGTCATGCCCCACGTAGACAGGGGGAGGGTAGAGAGTTTGCTTGTTGTGTTGGCTGGAGAGAGAGAGGCCACATCTGAGCAACAAAAGAGGCTCTCTTGGAGTGACTCTTAGACCTAAATTTTAAGTAGACTTGACCTATCCTCTGTGGGGTTAAGTTTCATATGAACAAACCCCAAGACTAGAGGCTCAGCCTATACCTTTGGTTGTCCACACTGCTTGTGAGAACATCAAGAATTCAACTTGGGGAAGCTGAATTTCTCCCTGTTCTCACCCTTCCCCGAAGGGGACTTTGCAAATACTTTTCCACTCACTGATCAAATCACTCTGGGATTCATCGGGGCATCACTCTGGACAAACTGACAAAATCTCATGTCCTACCCAAGATTCCAAGTACTTACGGTGATCAACCATTTATTTAATTCTTGTTACTGTGATCACTGATGTTCCGCACAAACCCAACATGTGAAATTTCATGAGGATGGGAGGAGGTCTCTAATCCTAGAAGCAAGACAGCTAAAACTAATAGCTCCAGCTGGGCTACCATTGACCATGCTAGGACACTGATGAGTAGGACTAGAGAGACGAGATGCTGAGGCCGTTGCAATTTTCTATTAAATGCATCTGACGGCAAATCACACGAGGTCTACAGACCCTGAAGATGTCTCCGGGATTTGTACTTTACTTGTGGTCCTATTCTAAGAAAATCTCTTGAGACCTAGTCCTGGCCTATATCTTCTATCTTCACAGAAAATTTTGTTTCTATTATATCATATTACTTTCAGCTTTTGGTCTTACACCAGCCATACTGTTTCATACTTTCCTATCTGTGTTTATATTAATTTCTCCATCTAGTAGTGCTCTCTACCATCTCTCTCATGACTACTTCACGAGTTTCCTCTCTCAGAAAGCCCTCCTATTATCAACCCCTCTCCCCAAATATGTGTCCCTCTCCTGTGTTCCCAGATCAACTTGTGCTTTCTCCAGTCAAAACATAAATCACACTGTATTATAATCATCTATTTACTGGTTTTCAAAAGACTGTGAGCCTCTGTAATGCAGGGACATGGGAATGGCAAATCTGAGAGAGGCATCAAGTGTGGGGAGCACTAAAACTGAAAGTAACCTCAGGAAGTCACCTTGCAGGAGTTACGGGGGAAGCCTGTTGATCAGTTTCAAGGACTTGACAGGTTTACCAAGTCCAGCCCCATTTACTGCTCCCATCTCCATGAAAATACTTATTTCACTACAGAAACATCTACTAAGTGCCTATCACTCATTTTGAATTTGGGAACTTTGAACAAAATTGTTAATGATAAAATCTCTCCCTTTGAGAGGGTTAAAGGGAGAGAGGGTATATAAGTAAAAAGATCAATACCCAAGGAAGGATATGCCAGAAATCTTAGAAATAGCCCAATTGGCCCAAAATGTTTTGTTCACAGGAAATCAGTTATATTCTCATTTAGACAAGTTACAAAATTTTCTTTACTATAATTTCTCATCAGGAAAAACTATGGCAAACTTTAAAAAGTCCTAATTCCCTTTCCTGTGTCAAATGAAGGCACATTTTCCACACCTTCACTTTAAATCCCTTGGAAGAGAGGGAGGGGAAAAGGAAAGGAAGGTAGGAGGGAGGGGGGAAGGAAGAAAGGAAAGAAGTAGGAAGGGGGAGAAGGGAAAGAAGATTTCCCAAATATAAGAAATGCCTTCAGTAGTGATAAGGAAAGAACATACAGATGCCAAGTTGAAAGGGTCTGCTTTTGGCAGTATTATTTACTATCCATCTCCCAAAATACAGCACAAAAACAAATGGTTTTAATTTGAGCATGAAAGTCAAAAGGAAAATATCCTGTGTCTACCAGTTTCATTTAGGAGATCTCTCTTAAATGACTAGGTGAAACAGTCTACACAGAGCTTTCTCTAATTGTAACTCCTGAAATATTTCTACTAATGAAATTGTGCAAACATAATCCACTATAACTATTGTCCGTGGATTTCTACAGTCCCTTTCTCTGTAAAGTTCAAAGCACTTTCAATGTACTATTCATTCTTAGATCATCATTACAAATTAGAGAGATTGTGGATATTAGTATGATTTGCCTCACGCCAAGCTAAAACTTCAAGTAGAGAAGGGTTTAATGATGAACTCACAAAGTGAAGTCGGTGGTATACCTAAGGTGAAAACTGAAATATTCTGGCATCCCGGTGACTCTAATATAGTAAGGCAAAAATCTTTCCCACAAAGGAAGGGCAAACTTCATGCTTCTATAACAATAAAAAAGAACACTATAATAACCTACACACATGGTAAAAAAACATTGGATAAAAACACGTCAGAATTTAGAAAGGGAAAATTTGGGTTTATAAATGCTATAGTCAATATATTTCTTCTAAAATACCAAAGTTCAGACTTTGAGAGCAAAATGATCAGTTCTGAAGGCCTTAATTCAGTTCCACCACACAGAAGTCAACACCAGCAAACTCAGAGACTGACACAGCAACCGCTTTCCTGAAAATGACTTGCTGTTGATTTTTCCTGCCTGCTCAAGAAAGGACTCCTGTTAAAAATGTAAATTAAAAGAAAAAACCAAGTACGAATCAAGAATAGCCACTCAGTTAGCAAACAATGCAGGCAAACAGGAGTCTCATAAGCGTGCTTGGAGGAAAACACTTGGAGAGGGAAAATACTCTCAGTCCCATTTTCCCCATTTTTATTTAAGAAGTGGCACATTTCCATAGTCATGATGTATTATTTTATTTCCCCTCACACTACCTGACTCCCTGCTGCTCCCAAGCCTGTTTCTCCTCTTCCAGTTTACACACCGGAACTACAATAGTACTCTAGGCCTGTGTTAGTTAGATTCAGTTGTCAACTTGGCCAGGTGAGCATACCTAGTCTTGTTGCTGCGGACATAAGCCAATGGTACGTGAACCTCATCTGTTGCTCATTACATCAGCAGTCGGCTAGGAGGCGTGTCTGCTGCAATGAGTGACCTTTGACTTAATTGGCTGGTGCTTAAATGAGAGATGGCAACGTAGCACAGCTAAGCAGCTTGGCATTCCTCATCTCAGCACTTGCAGCTCAGCCCAGGCCTTTGGAGATGCAC
>PVIY010033338.1:0-28154 GCA_004026745.1 Myrmecophaga tridactyla
TGGGAAATTTTCAGTGATAATTTCTTCCATTAGTTTTTCTCCTCCTTTTCCCTTCTCTTCTCCTTCTGGGACACCCACAACACGTATATTTGTGCGCTTCATATCATCCTTCAGTTCCCTGAGTCCCTGCTCATATTTTTCCATTCTTTTCCCTATAGTTTCTGTTTCTTTTTGGATTTCAGATGTTCCATCCTCCAGTCCACTAATCCTAACCTCTGTCTCTTGAAATCTACCATTGTAGGTTTCCATTGTTTTTTTCATCTCTTCTACTGTATCTTTCATCCCCATAAGGTCTGTGATTTGTTTTTTCAGACTTTCCATTTCTTTTTTTTGATCATCCCTTGCCTTCTTCATGTCCTCCCTCAATTCATTGATTTGGTTTTTGATGAGGTTTTCCATTTCTGTTCGAACATTCAGTATTAGTTGTTTCAGCTCCTGTATCTCATTTGAACTATTGGTTCGTTCCTTTGGCTGGGCCATATCTTCAATTTTCCTGGTGTGCTTTGTTATTTTTTGCTGGCGTCTGGACATTTAGCTATCTTAATTAGTTTATTCTGGAGGTTGCTTTCACTTATCTTACCTAGGGTTTTGTTGCTAGATGAGTTTGCTGTCTATCTGTTCTTTGACCTTCAGTTCAGCTTTTTTCTGGGCCTCTAGCTTAAGTTTTGTTTAACAGAGGGTAATTTTTCAGTTCTTGTTTTCTTGTTTCTTGTCATGTTTGTAAGGTGTCTTTTCCCTCCCCACCCTTAGGAGGGTCTACCTAGGTATTACTGACACCAGCCGGATTTTCCCGGGCTAAATTGGCCTCCTACCAGGGGGAAGGAGTCACCTGCATCAGTTTTCCCTGAGGGTGAGACCCGGCAGGTTGAAAGACTTTCCTGTGAAGTCTCTGGGCTCTGTTTTTCTTATCCTGCCCAGTAGGTGGCGCTTGTCTGCCTGCGGGTCCCACCAGCAAAAGATGTCGTTTCTCCTTTAACTTTGGAAGGCTCTCCCTGCTGGGGGCGTGGTCAGGACAGAGGAGAGGTTGTAGGCTGGTTTTAATGGCTTCAATTTGCCAAGCCCTGGGGTCTGAGTTCCTTGAGAGAGGGATTCCACCTAAGTTGGGCTTCACCCCTCCCTTGGGGAAGTCTCATGTGGGTGACAGCCCTGAAAGCAGTCTGTTTCCACCTATGCATGGGGCAGTTGCAGCCCAAGAAGTCCCGCCGCTGAATCCAGAGGCTGCCAAGTCTCCGAAGAAACAGCCACGAAAACCCCCGTTTTGTCCCCTTTCCTCTTTTTCAGTTAGCCCAATAAGCGACTTCTGACTTGCCCAGTTTCGCGTGAGCTGGGGGCCTATTTTTAGTAATCAGAATTTGTTTATTAATGCCGCAATTGGCGCTTGGTTGGATTCAATCCCCGCTACTGTAATTCTCTTTCCTTTCCCTCCGAGAAGCCGCCTATGGGGGAGGGGCGCCGGCCACTGGCCGCCGGCTGCCATGGCTTTGGGGAACTCACAGATCCGGCGAGTTGCGTTCGGTCTAGCTGCTCCAGACCTGGGCGTGCTGTGTTTCCTGTCACTATCGTGGTTCCGGGAGCTGTTCTGTACTGTTTCTTGTTATCTAGTAGTTGTTCTGGAGGATGAACTAAAACGCGCACATTGCTAAGCTGCCATCTTGGCCCCTCCTCAACTCCTTCTTTTTTAATATAGTCATTTAGGGCTAGAAATTTCCCTCTTAGTACTGATTCACGGCATCCCATAAAGTTATATGTTGTGTTCTTGTTTTCATTTGTCTTGAGTATTAGCTGATTTCTCCTGCAATTTCTTCATTGAACAATGGGTTGTTTAAGAGTGTGTTCTTTAACCTCCATATACTTGTGAATTTTCCCATTCTCCTCCTGTTGTTTATTTCCAGCTTCATTCTATTATGGTCTGAGAAACTGCTTTGTATAACTTCAATCTCTTTAAATTTATTGAGACTAGTTTTGTGACCAAACATGTGAACCACCCTGGAGAATGATCTATGAGCAATTAGGAAGAATGCACATCTTACTTTTTAGGAGGGCAATGTTCTGTCTATGTGTATTAGAACTTGTCATTCATGATATTTTTTCAAGTTCTCAGTTTCCTGGTTGATATTCTGTCAAGATATACCATGTATAGGAGAATGTCCTTTATTAAGTTCTCTGTATATTATTGTAACAATGTCTCTTTCTCCCTTCAGTTTTGTTAGTGTTTGCCTCATGTATTTTGGGGCATCCTGGTTAGATGCATAAATATTGATTATTATTTCTTCTTAGTGGATTGCACCTTTTATTACTATAAAGTGTCCTTCCTTGTCTCTTATAATATTTGTGCTTTTAAATCTATTTTGTCCAATATGAGTATAGCTAGCTCCTCATTTTTTTGTTTACTGAATGTGTGGAATATATTTCTCCAATCTTCCATTTTAAACTTCTTTGTGTCCTTAAGTCTAAGGTGACTCTTTTGTACGCAGCATATTCATGGGTCAGACTTTTTTTTTTAATCCGTTCTACCAATCTGTGTCTTTTGATAAGGGATTTAATCCATTCACATTCAAGGTTATTATAGTGAAGGCAGTACTCATTTCAACTATTTTATCCTTTGGGTTTTACATCAAGTCTCATTTTTGTCTCTTTCTACCATTTTAATTATATGTGCTGATAATATTGATTTCTACACTCCCCTCTAAGTCTCTCTCTCCTCCCTTTTTCTTTCAGCGTGCAGACCTTCCTTTAGTCGTATTTATTAGTAGTGTATCATATAGGAATGTCTCTTGTTGATGAACTGTCTCCACTCTAAATATATAAAAATTTTGAATATTTCAACTTATCTTCATGTTGGAAAGACAGCTGGCCAATAAAGAATTTTTGGCTGGGAATTTTTCTCTTTCAGTACCTTTAATATATCATACCATTGTCTTCCTGCTTATATATGATTTCTGATTAAAAATTGGTACTTAACCTTGTTGCAGTTCCTTTGTATGTGGGGAATTACTTTTATCTTGCTGCTTTCAGGATTCTCCTCTTATCTCCAGCATTTACATTCTTATTAGCATATGTTTTACAGTAGGTCTATTAGGATTTATTCTGATTAGAATACATTGCACTTCTTGGACATATATATTTATGACTTTCATAAGAATTGGGAATTTTTCAGCCATTAATTCTGCAGACGTTTTTTCTTCCCCTTTTCCCTTCCCTTATTGTTCTGCAACACTCATGATGCATATGCTTGTGTGCTTCATGCAGTCACTCAATGCCCTGAGACAAATGCTCAAAGGCAAAGTGGAAGTGAGGGGAAATAGGAATGTTGAATCTGGGGGAGAGCATGAGGAGATGAATTGCTGGCCTTCTCATCAAATAATGGTGCTAGATCATTTGCATCCTTTGGACACTCAGCTTTTGGTAGGCTCGAAGGAATCCTTGTTACTATGTTGGACATATGCACACATTGACATGGCTACATTATTATGGTACATTTTAAGCACTAAGTGCTCTGTTATGGTTCCTTAACTGTGTCTTAATTAAAATTACATTCCTTGGTCCTGAAAGTGTTTATTCATTCCCTGATCTGAAAAATTAATCTTTTAATAGAAGAAAACAATTTTTCAAATATTTTTCATTTTAGATTCCCAGTAAAGAATTTGTTAAATTTACACAATATAATAAAATTAAAGACAATAGACTCACTCAAAATTAGTCTTCTCTTCCTTCTGTATAACAAAACATTGATATTTTTAAGGCATCAATCAACTCCCTATTCTTCCAGAAAATATATTTCCTTTGTAACCTGGTGTTTCTCCCTCACACAATTCATGTAAATTTCTCTTGCTGAAATTTATATCTTAATGTCTCTCTTCAAGTTTTTCCCTTAAAATAAAGCATAGTTCTATTCCTGGAGCCTGTCCATGCCAATAAATAAATAAATAAATAAATAAAACCTAATACTGCACTTGCCTCACCAATAACAAACAATTTGTTGATTTTTTCTCGTAGTCATACATAGATTCTTCAAGAATAAAATTTAATTTTCTATGAGAACATATTTATCCCTTAAATTCAGTGTGAATCATTTCTTTCGCCATATATTTTAAGAAACCTGGGGAAGAGAACTATTCTACTGATAAAATCCATGAAGATTTTATGTCTGAGGGAAAAACAGGAGTCACTCAAACAGAAATTGAAGTAAAGATCAAAGGTCTATGGCAGAGTTGTAATGGAAACCATTACATGAGTGAAAGCACTTATTCATGACATGCTTTATAAAATATCCTTTCTTTAAGACCCTATGTACTACCTAGGGTATGTTAGAAAGTAAACAGGAAAAAGCCTTAGGGAATTTTGGAAGAAATGCAATACCCTCTCTCCTAAATTACACTCAGAGTATAAGTTTGGCATCTACCATCAATCTACATGATATAGTGTCAGGCAGGTGCAGTGGACTGGCTCCTATCCGCTATTTCTTCCTCCTTCTGGTTTTTGTTCCTGAACTCCAGAAGATGGTGAACTAGTAGGTCTATTTAACCAATACTTAGGGCAAGAGCTTCCTATTACCTGGATTGCAGAAAGTTTCTAGAGCCAAAAATTTCAGTGATATCTTCATGTTTATATAATGTTCTGGTGATAGCTTAACTAAATTATTCCCAGCTGACTGTTTCTCAATGTTTTCTACATTTTCAATTACTTGAGAAAAAAATACCCCATCTTCTTCAACATTGTTGAGACTTCATGCTTACTAAGTTTCTTCTAAAAACACTTACATAGAATTTAAAAAAAGAGAGACATCAGCTAGAAAAAACTAAGCCATAAGGTTAAATTTTTAAATGCAAGTGCTGATAGCACAACAGTGGATTTTCCAGGATAGGAAAGTTGGAATTAATATAATAACTACTTTTATGTGAGAACAATAATGATGCTATTTCTTTGAAATAAATATATAACATTTGTTTATATACAGCATGGGCAAATCTGATTCACAACATGTTGTTTGTTATCATCCTTTAAGAAATTACAGAGGGACGGTTTTGGCAAACTTCCTAGTTATGTGATAAAATATATTCTTAAGGATCATGATTCAAGGAATGCAAGGTAAAGTGGGACTTTTAATTGCCTTGTAGAGATTTCCAAAAAATAATAACGAGTGGAGGAATTTTAATTCTCAGATTATAGCACAGTCAAAAACAAGAAATTCTCTTGACTGCATAAACCAAGTCCCTTTTTTCTGTAAACTACAGTTCAGAAGTTGGTGTGACTCAAACACAGAGTCTTCTCCTGTGGAGTAATGCATTGTAACAAAAGATGAACTCAGGTCTTTGCCAAAGAATGTGAAATGAATTTTAAAAACCAAATAACCAGATCTTTTGAATGCAAAAGTACATTAGCTCTGAGCAATGTCTAATCCTAGAATGGCACTCTGGTTTGCTAATTGAAGAGGTGATGATCAAAGCATTAGCCTTATTATACCTTACAGAGAACATATTAAACCCATAAAATCCTGATATTATTTCCTAGCATCTGGGATTAATAGTTGAAAAAGATAAAGAAAGCAATGGGCAAAATACCCGTATGGCTTTTTAGAATCTGTAAATGAGGACGATTATTGTAGGTATACTAGAACATAGGAAGTGCCAAGAGAAATTTCCTGAAAATGCTCCTGCCTATGAAAATAGTTTTTAAAGAATAACATCACTTCGCTGGAACAATCACAGAGAATAGTAACAATAAGCAATGATTGAAGAAAAAAGAGAAGTAATGTATGTTACATCTTCATCTAATTTATGTTGGGGATGTGTAGGAAAATGCCAAATATCAGAGATAAAATGTGGATTATTGAAAATCAGATGGCAACAACTGTTCAAGATATGATATTTAATGGAGCCAATTAACACAAACCCTGAAAACAGGTACTCAGCACTGGATATGTTTAATGATTTTCACCAAAAGCACATAACACAAGAGAAGTTGATGTCATATATCAAGAACTGCAACAAACCTTCTTCCTTCCAGCGATGCCTATAATTTAGGTGTACCCAATTACCTGTATTAAATATTTACTGTTGAATATTCAGCCAATGGAATCAGACTCAATACTGAATCTACGGAGTACAATAAGAAAGGTCAAATGACGATTTAAAGAAAATGTAAAAGTTATTTTTGATCCATTTTATTGTTTTGTTGTTTTCATGGATCAAAAATAATAAATGGACTTCCAGAAATTAGGCAAAAGCAGATTATCTTTCAACAACACAATAGATAAGAGTATCTACATTTAGATCTCACTTAATTTAACCTGTGTTTATCGTGAGCAGATCTCTGAACTTGAGATAAAGGATGCTTTTATAGAGAGAATGTTTCTCATTTGAAGAGTTTTTCTTAAGGCTTGCTTTATGTCATTGCTTTGAAGGCTATAGATGAATGGGTTCAGCATGGGAGTGACCACTGTGTACAACACTGAAGCTATTTCACTTGCCCTTGAGTTTCTGGGAGCAGCAGAATTAAGATAGATTCCAAGAGCTGTACCATAAAACAAAGAGACTACTGAGAGATGAGACCCACAAATAGAAAATGCTTTATACCTGCCTTCAGCTGTTGAAATTCTCAAAATGGAGGATACGATCTTAGAATAAGAGCAAAGGATTCCAGTGAAAGGAATTACACTCATAAGTACAGTTGCAATATAGATCATGAGGTTATTGAGGAAGATATCAGAACAAGCAAGTTGGACTACCTCATAAAGCTCACAAAAAAGCGGGGGATTTCTGACTCTGTATGAAAAGACAATCAAAAAACCATTAGGCTATTTAAAAGAGTGTTCAGAAGCTCACTATCCATGATGCCGGCAGCAGGAGACCACAGAGCCTGGGGTTCATGATAACCATGTAGTTCAGTGGGTGACAGATGGCCACATAACAGTCATAGGCCATCACGGTCAGGAGGAAGCTGTCTAATCCTATAAAAATCACGAAAAAAATACATCTGAGTGAGGCAGTTTCCATAACTTATAGTTTTGGTCTGTGCCTAGATGTTCACCAGTATTTTGGGGACAGTGGTGGAGGCAAAACAGATGTCTGAAAAAGACAGTTTAGCAAGGAAGAAGTACATGGGCATGTGCAGTTGGGCATCCGAGATTGTGGCCAGGACAATGAGCAGGTTCCCAGTGAGAGTGACCAGGTACATCATCAGGAATAGAGCAAATAGGAGGGGCTGCACTTCTGTGTCTTCTGAGAGTCCCAGGAGGATAAACTCTGAAACACGTGTTTCATTCTCTAATTCCATGTCATGAAACTGCTGGAGAAGAGACCACAGCAAGGCAGGCTTAGGTACAGGCAGCTCTCAGTAAATTCACATAAATGCTATGGTTTGTATTGCAAACATTTTGAAATAATTATTTCTTATGTAGAGAATTATCTGAATATGTCAGGGTAAACAAATATTCCTGCTTCTCCTTGATGCTATTGCTAACAAGCCCTCCTTGTCCATAAGTTTGAACTTTTTCCCAAGGCAATATGTTCCATCTCAAATGCTCTTAGACTTTACTTCACTCAAAAATCATTTGACCAATATTTGTGGACTATATGATGAAAAAGTTGGGAGAAGGATATTGGTGATGGTAGCACAATATTTTTATTATAATAAATATTGCTAAATTGCAGACATGAAAATGAATAGGGTGAGAAATTTTGAGTTGTATATAGATTACTACAATAAAAATTTTAAATAAATAAAATTTTCCACTTTTACAGATAGAAAGATCCCTGATCTATACTTTCAACACAATCCCAATCCCAAAAGCAGGAAGTCAGTTTGTAGTCATTGGCAAAATAATTTTGAAGTTTATAAGGAAAGGTAAAAGTCCTAGATGGCCTAAACAATACTGAAGGAGAACAAAGTTGTAGAACCAGTGTTACCTGATTTCAAGTCTTACTATAAAACATGATGACCAAACCATACTGTGTTGGTGAAATAGACATATGGGATAATTTGTGAGAACTCAGTAGACACACAATCAAATGTTAGGGAACTCAAAAATAGACCCACCCAAACACAGTAAACTGGTCTTTGACAAAGGGCAAATGCAATTTAATGGAAAAAGCACGACCTCTTCAGCAAATGCTATGGAACAATGGCATACACACATGCAAAATAGAAAAGGAATTTATCCAGGCATTGTATACATTTCATCAAAATTAACCCATAAGGAATCCTGCACTCAAAATTAAAATGAGAAGTATAATACGTCTAGAATAAAACATCCAAGGAAATTTGATAACCTGTACTTTAGTGATGAGTTTTTAGAAACAGCACCCAAATCATGATCCATGAGACAAGAATATCTATAAATTGGACTTCATAAAAATATAAAACCTTGCCATGCCAGAGGACCCGGGTTCGATTCCCGGTGCCTGCCCATGTATATAAAAAAAAATATATATATATATATAAAACTTATGTTCTGTGAAAGACACTGATAATTTATTTGTATACAGATATTCTAAGAACACTTAACACCTAGTGATAAGAAAGGAAAGACCCATTCAGGCAAAAATTCTGACAGAAACTGAAATGAAGAAGATATGCAGGTGGTAAATAAGCATGTGAAAAGATGTTAAGCATCATTTGTCATTAGGGAATTGCAAAATAAAACTTCAGTGACATAGAATATGTGACGAACAGTACAGACTCTCATTCACTGCTAGTAAGAAACCAAAATGGTGTAGCCAGAAGACAGTTTGACAGTATCTAGCAAAACTAAGCATAGTGTAACCATTCAGTACAGAAATTGTGTCTTTATGTATACATCTAATTTTAAAACTTAAGTCCACACAAAAACTACACATGAACATTTATAGCAGCTTTATGTATAAACTGCAAACCCTGAAAACAACCAAGATGTCTTTCAAGGTCAATGGATGAACACACTCTTCGTTATCTGTACAATTAATATTATTCAGTGAAAAAATATGTGATTCCTCCACACACAAAAGTCAAGGATGTATCTTTAATGATTACTGATAATTAAAATAAGTAAGTCTAAACATCCTACATAGGTATAATTTCAACTGTATGACTGGATAAGTCAAACAAAAGAAACAATAGATTGATCACTGGTTGCCAAAAGACTGGAGAGAGAGAAGGATGGTGGAACAGGTGAATCACAGAGCAATTTTCAGAGCAGTGAATCTATTTTCTGTAATACTAGACTTACAGACACATGACCTTATGCATTTGGTAAAACACACTGAACTTTACAAGAAAAAGAATATGAAAACAGAAGTATATCCAAATGAAAGATTCATTGTCAACATAATAGGAATGCCAGGATGGAATGCAAAATGTAACAAAACAATCTCATTGTATTACAAATGTATGAAACACACCTTACTGAGTTGATGAGGGTACAAGGTGCTGAAATGGTAATACTGGATATGAATGGAGTGTGGAAAATGAATGGGACATAAAACGTGTATAATCACGGTATTCTAGTGGATAAAGTTTATGTCACCAGAGTGTGGGTTGACAATTCTATCACTTCCGTATTGGAATCAAGCCATAAAGTAGTTGGATGGCAGGTGAGGAGAGTACGTTTCCCACTGCAGAGTGGGTGGTTAACGTTAAGCAAGGGAAAGTGTCTACAATGTTTTATTTGGTAATGGTTTACAGTTAGACACACTAGCATGAGTACCTTAATATAGAGGGCTACATGTAGACATATTTATAGATATGCACATACGCACAACTTGGCAGACACACATATATTTCCTTACTCTGTCAGTGGAGAGCACTCACAGGTCTCAGTAACAGGGAGCACATGTAGTGTCCAGACCTTGGTTTTAAACACCATTCTTCAATAAACGTTTCCTTGGAGAAATGGCTGAAATATACAAGAAGAGCCTGGATCATCTTGTACTACCAGAAATTAAGTAAGAACTAATTAAGTAGGATGGGGATAAATCAAAGAGACACAGAGCACTGATGAAAGACATTCCATAGCCAAACCTAAAATAAACTGCAGAACAAAATAAATAGAATAGTATTTTATCACAATCCAAAGTATAAAATAAATGCCATGAGACTATAATGACTTAAATAAATTATTTAATATTTGAATGAGAAGACAAAAATTTCCCATACAGAAGCATTCCAATGATTATATAGATACTGCTCTTTCAGAAAGGTGAAGTTAATTCCCACTCCTAAAGTGTGTCTTCACATATTAATGCCCTTCCAAAGGTGATATATGGAAAAGCAGGGGAATAAGGAACTTTAAAGTGGGGAAACCTGGCAAGCATTGTTGATGAATGTCAAAATGTACTGTGAAGACTCAGATTGGTGAGATGTGCCCTGGATACAGAATGCAAAGGAAATAGAATTTTATCTCTGGTGACTTCCACCAAAACCCATAATCCCAGTCTAATCATGAGGAAAACACCATACAAATATCAACTAAGGGAAATTTTACAAAACACCTGACCAGGACCCCTGAAAAATATCCAGGTCATCAAAAATAAGTAGATTCTGAGAAACCATTATCTATAACAAATAAATGTAATGTGGTGTTTTGCTTGGAAGATGTTCAGAATAGGGGAAAATGGATGTGATGTACTGGAAACTTGCTCTACTATCCTATCAATTTTTCTGTAAGTCTCACACTGTTTTTAAAAATTACTTTTATTAAGAAGTAAAATTATTAGTGAAATGCAAACACCTAGGAAACAAACTCGGAGCTTCATTCCAGATGTGATTACATGCCTTGGAAAAGAATATGACTCTGCTGTAAAATTCATATTCATCTCTGTGGTAGTTAGATTCAGTTGTCAACTTGGCCAGGTGAAGGCCCCTAGTTCTGAGACTGTGGACTTGAGCCAATGGTACATGAATCTCATATGTTGCTAATTACATCTGCAGTCGGCTAGGATGCGTGCCTGCTGTGATGAATAATGGTTGACTTAATTGGTTGGTGCTTAAATGAGAGAGCACAATGCAGCACAGCCTAAGCATCTCTGCATTCCTCATCTCAGCACTCGCAGCCCAGCCCAGGCCTTTGGAGATGCAGAAAGAAGTCACCACAGGGAACGTTGTCGAAACCCAGGGACCTGGAGAGAAGGCCAGCAGAGATCATCCTGTGCCTTCCCACATAAGAAAGAACCTCAGTGGAAAGTTAGCTGCCTTTCCTCTGAAGAACTAACAAAATAAATCCCCTTTTATTAAAAGCCAATCAGTCTCTGGTGTGTTGCATTCTGGCAGCTAGCAAACTAGAACAATCACCCATTAGATCAGAACAGAGATACCATTTTCATTTAATAATTTAAATAATTAAATAAAATAATTCCTATAAAATTTCCAATATTGTGCTTAGTATTTATGATGTCTATTTTTATATGCTGTGATTCAACACCACCTATACTCATTCCCCAAACCTCCAAGCCCACTGCCACTGTGCAATTTCCAGCCCTCATCACTTCCCTAGAAACTGATCCAGAATTTCCCAGACAGTAAGAATTTTCATGAACATCACCTTCTATAAACTCTGCACTGACTCTCCAATAGCTTCAAATATAAATATTAATCTTGTGGACAAAACACAAACCTCTCTGTTGTGGTGCTGCTACAACCTGCCCTAGCTCAGATTGCTTTGTTCACACCCTCCCTACCATTGTTCATCAGATATTAAGATCTTCTTTTAAACCTAACCACACCTTACACTTTTATTGATTGCACATTTGTGTCCATGTCTTCTTTTCTAGATGTATTCTCTCACCATCTCCAGCCAGGCTCAGTTCAATTCTCAGCTCCCTTTGGACACCTTCATGAACCTCAACATATCAGTCCAACCTTTTGGATCCACTTCACCAGGACTTCAGTTTCAAACTCAGGACATAGCATGTGCCCATTTCTATGTTTGTTGCCATAAATCGTTGTAATCACTTTGAAATAAATCTCACTGTCTTATTTATTTATAATGAGAATAACACTTAGTGTCTATCATAAATGAATTAAGAAAGAGGTTTTTGTTGAATGATTTAAAGGAGAAATTGATGAATGTGGTTATAAAGTTACTTCCATGAAGGAAGCCTATGAGTGTGACTAACATTAGATGAGACAGATATGGGAAAGAATATGCTTTAGTGTTTTCATCGTTGCCCTTGACCGCAAAATTTTTACCTGTGTATGACGTTGGACGATTATCTCTCTGTGTTATTCTTTTTGAGACCTTAAAGTTACCATCAATAAAAATGGTCCTGGCCTCATAATACATTCCACACTCTCATGATTAGAGTCTATGACTCACCCAGAATTTATCAAAGAAGATTCTACGTTCAGAAATGCCGAGTTTTCCATGAATGATGGATGAAGCTGGAAGCTCTGCTCCCAGGAAGGACAGGAATGTGAAAATACTCATGAGGTCTCTAGAAGGCAAAAATATGTTTCACCAGAGATTGGTAAACAGACTCGAGATAGTGTAGGCAAAACATTTATGTTTCCATGCTTTTTATGGATTTAATTCCGATGAGCCTCATTAATGAAATCTTCTTTTGACTCTCTGCTCCATAAGATATTTATCTCTCTGGAGGTAACAAAAAGGAAATGCAATGCAAACTTCAGTCAATTTTGACCCTTGGGAGAACGCTTTGGAGCTTCTTTTTAATTTCTTATCCCAGTAGACTCTCACCTCTCTTTAGCTGTGGGCTCCAGTAGTGCAAGTTTTCCCCTAACGAGTTCCCTATCACTGATTCAGGGTAGAGATTCTGGGAGCACTAAAATATCTTTTGTCTATGATTTTGCTCTTCTGATATTTGATCCAATTTATATGGCTGCCCTCTCTCAACAATATTTCTACTTGTTTCACTGGTTTTCCTTTCTCCCCAATAGTTAGCAATATCCGTTCAATTCACTCAATTACGTGTTTTCAGTTATTCAGCAGTACTGTATGGTAATCACTAAGCTATCATCTGATAATGAAGAAAGAGTAATATATTGTGCCTCCTGTCAAACAGCAAACAGTCATGGAAATAAATAAACACAGCACCTGATGGTGGTACTGAAGTTCTGGTGAAGTGTAATTCCATAAGAGTGAGGATCAGATTTTACATTTCTGCTAAAATGGATCCTGAGACTCTGACAGGGATTATGTTCAAGCTATAGATCATTTTGAGTATTATTGACACCTTAATAATGCTAATTATTTCTATCCAAGAAAACAGGTGTCTTACCCCTTTTACTTTGGTTGTCTCTAATTTCTTTCAGCAATATTTTCTAGTGTTCAGTGTATAACTGCCTCACATCTTGAATTAAAATCATCCCTTGGTATTTTATTTTTAATGCTGTGATGAATGAATTTTTAAAAAACTTTCAGCTAGGAACTATCTTTGCTGGTATAGAAAACAACAGATTTTTTCATATAATCTTGGAGCTTGCATTTGGCTGGATCCATCTATGAGCTCTAGGAGTTTTCTCTTGGATGAATTCCTATTTTATATGAAGGTCATATTGTCTGTGAATACAGACAGTTGCACTTCTTTCTTTCCAATTTGGATGTCTTTTATTTCATTTCATTGCCTAAACTTCCAGTACAATACTGAATAGGAACAGTGAAAACACACCGTATTGTTCCAGGCCTCAAAGGGAAGGCCTGGACTCTTTCAGTTTTGAGTATAATATTAGCTGTGTTTTCCGAAGGCTCAAACTGAGACTCTATAAGGGTTTCATGCACTAGCTTTGCCTTCCTGGAACATATAATTACCAGAGGTTTCCAAGGATAGATAAATTCTGAAAGCCAGAGAGACCATCCTCTCCAAATTGTCAATGAATTACATCCGCCTATCATTTAGTGTGGACACACCTTCTCAACATGAAAAAGGAGGAACAGGCATTCCCCAAAGATCTCTGTAGAATGGGAGAAGGGTTAAAGTTGAAGAACAAGATATGACAGAGAAATGGGATTTAACAAAAGATATGGCTGCTGCATCACTCTATTAATATTTCTTCTGGCTGCCAATGTTTTGGAGCAGCTAGAAGGAACAGTTTGTGATAATGGAATGGTAGCCCATGACAAACTCTGGGACTTGTTCTGTAACTACTTATTGATGTGTGCTTTGAAAAGTATTGTTTTTGCCTTTCTTTGCTTTGTATATATATTATACAATAAAAAACCCTGAAATATTTAAATAATTGAAATATGTGTTAGCTGTGTTTCTGTATGTATACCCTTTATCATATTGACAAAGTGACCTGTTTTTTTTCTGAGAGATTTTATAATGAAATGGCAGTGGTTTTTGTCTAGCACATTTTCCTCATCAATTGAGAACATGTAATTTTCCCCTTTCATTCTGTGAATGTGCTGTATTACACTGATTGATTTTCATATGTTGAACTCCTGTGAATTTGTGAGATAAATCCTACTTGGACACAGTGAATCATTTCTTTACTATTCTGTTTAATTCAAATTTCTAGAATTTTATTGAAAAATTTTGCATCTTTATTCAAAAAGGCAATTGGTTCTCAGTTTTCCTTTTTTCTTGTCTTTATGTTGCTTTGCTGTCACAATAATGTTAACCTCATAAATGAGTTAAGAAGAGTTCCTTCTTCTATGATTTCAAATTGCTTCAGTAGTACTGGAATTAATTTTACAGTGAATATTTGATGGAATTCACTATTGAAGCTATCCTAGACTTCTTTTTTTTCATAGGTTTTTGATTATTGATTGAATCAATTTATTATAGGTCTGTTGAGATCTTCATTTTCCTCTTGAGTCAATATAGGAAAGATGAATTTGTAGCAAGTTGTCCATTTCTTCTAGATTATCCAGACTGTTGGCATACAATGCTCATAGTATTCATTTCTAAAACTTTAACTAATACAAAATCTATTAATAACCTCATTTCATTTTGGATTTTAGTAATAGGCTTCCTTTCTCTCTACCACTGAATCACTTGTACACCCCTTTCTTCTTTTTTAGTATAAGCACCTGGAGCTATTAATCATCCTCTGAACACTGACTTTGCTGCATCTGAGAATTTCTGTTTGCTGTGGTTTCCTTTCTATTTGTCTCAAGATGTTTCCTGATTTCCACTGATTTATTTTTTGACGCTTTGATTGTTTGAGTTTGTTGTTTAACTTCCAAGTATTCGTGTATTTTTTACATTCTCCTATTGATTTCTAAGCCAAAAACTGCAGAATACATATTTTTCTGCAGTACTCACAGATCATTCTCTGTGATACACCAGCAATTTGTTAACAACACAAGTCTCAATAGATTAAAAAAAATTGACATTATGCAAAGCGTCTTCTCTCACCACAGTGGAATGAAACTTGAAATCAATAAGAGAATGAAATGGAAAAAAACAGATGTGTGGAAGTTAAACTACAAATTCCAACAATCCAAATGTCAAAAAAAAAATCAGGATGCAGGGGTGGTTCAGTAGTTAGAATGCCCACCTTTCATGTTGGAGACCCGGGTTTGATTCCCAGACAATACACCCAAAAATAAATAAATAAATAAATAAAATGAATCACAATGCGAATCTAAAAATATCTTGAGGTAAATGGAAAGGAAACCACAGTACACCAGAAATTTTGGGATGCAACAAAATGACTGTTCAGAGGATGATTTTTATCTACAGATTCCTATATTTAAGAAGAAGCAAGATCAAAATCATACGTGGAGGAACTAGAAAACATGAACAAACTGAATCTAAGGCCAGTGGAAGGAAAGAAACAATAAGCATTAGCATATTGGAGTTCAATGAAATGAAGAGAAAAACAATTGAAAGAATCAATGAAACTGAAAGTTGGTTTTTGGAAAAGATCAATAAAATTGCAAAAGTTTAACTACACTGAAAATAAAGAAATAGAGGAAGCTTGTTACTAAAATCCAAAATGAAATGGGGTCATTAATAGATATTGAATAAATTAAAATGTTTAGAAATGAATACTATGAACAATTGTATGCCAAAAATCTGGATAAACTAGAAGAAATAGACAACTTGCTACAAATTCAACTTTCATAAATTGATTCAAGAGGAAATTAAAGACTTCAACAGACCCATTATAAATAGAGAAATTCAATCAGTAATAAAAAACCTACCAAAAGAGAGAAGTCCAGGACCAGATACCTTGAACAGTGAATTCTGTCTAACATCACAGAAAAATTAATTGCATTACAACTGAAACATTTTGAACTCGAAGTGGAAGGAACTCTTCTTAACTCATACTGTGAGGTTAACATTATTGTGACACCAAAGCAACATAAAGACATAATAAAAAAGAAAAACTGCTGCCCTGATGAATAAAGATCCAGAAATTTTCAACAGAATGCTAGCAATTTGAATCAAACAGAATAGTAAAGAAATTATCCACTATGACCAAGTGGGGTTGACCTCACAAATATGAAGGTGTGCAAAATAAAAAAATCAATGTAATACAGCACAGTCACAGAATGAAAGAGAAAAAAATCACATAATCTCAACTGATGAAGAAAATGTGTTTTATGAAAAACAATGCCCATTCATTATAAAATCACTCAGAAAAGTAACAGTAGGAGGTAACTTCGTCAGTACAATAAATGGCATTTATATAAAAAACACAGCTAATGCATATTGTAGCATTTTATTGTATAAAATAGCATCTATACAAAGCAAAGTAAGAAAAATATACACCATCTCTTCAAGTTTTACTTCTATTACCATTCCAGGAACTCCAATTCATTCTCACTGAGCAAAATATTCCTGGGTTTGTTAGTAAAATTTTATTCTTCTCCAGAACCTCTCAAGTAAGTGATAACAATTATGATTCAGTCTGAAAAGAGGTGAATGATTGGTTCTCACAGAAAATTAAATTGTATTCTTGAGGAATCTATATATGGATACAAGAAAAAAATAATCAAATTGTGTGCTATTGGTGAAAGAAGTGCAGCGTGTGGTTTTGTTTGAAGGAAAATGTTGACATGTCATTACAATTTAGTTATCTGCAAAAGAAATTTTCAGCCATCATGGTTAGAGGTAAACACCACTTTACAGATGAAAAAAACTATTATTTTTAGAGCAGAAACAGAGGATTTTATTCTTATCTTCAAACTCTGAATGTTACATTATATAGAAGGAGGAGAAGACTCATTTCGAATCAAAATGTTCTGTTCAATAGTATCCTGTTGAATACATCCAATAATTATTAGCCAGGATTTTGCCATGCAGAATTAAGGCACACAAAAGAGATGCATGCTTTCTCTTGGAAGATTAATTGTCAAGAGTAGGGGAAGTCAGAATAAACACTCTTAGAATCAGGGAACATAATTTAAATTCATACAGTGTAGAAAGCAGTAACAGAGCCCTCACCACTAAGAATGCACCATAAAAATGTAGCCAGAGTCAAAGGGCATGTATGTGATACATAACAGGAATGACTGTTTCCACCCTTCCCAAGAGCTGAGTTTCAAAGAGTAGTAAATGATCGAGTTCCAATGTTGGATGAGAGGGTCTTGGAAAGCATCTCCTAGTGGTCTTCCATGAGCGTCAGCATTCTCATTTTCCCTTCAATTTCATATCACCCTCCTCAGAAGTATTGGATGCACCCATGAGCTCTGAGATAAACATACAAACTCAGATTATTTATCTGTTTCATCTCCTTGAGTTTCCAGAATATACACGTTTTACTTTTATCTGTTATCTTGGGTGGAAAGAGACTCAATGGAACAAAATGATCACTTGAATTAACCAGAGAAATTCTGTTGTGCTGTAGGAAAGAAATATGATGGCAGGGAATGTTTTATCTGCAGTAGCTGCAGGAATTAGTGAAAATCTACAAATATAAATTTGTTTTATGTCTAATGTCTTTTTCTGGATTTCACTTTGGTTTCTATTGCAGCCAATTTTCTTTGAGTTCCACTTAAGGGAAGTTTTATATTTTCATAAACGTATATTTCAACCCTCGATGCTCTATTTGACTTGTTTTTATTTTATTAGATGTTGTTTAAAGAAAAATCATGCAAGAAATACAGATTCATATACAGCACCCCACCATCAACACTTGCATGTCTTTGGAGAGTTTGTTGCAATGAATGATAACACATTTTTTGTAACTCGACTTCTTGGTTAACAGTAGCTAACACTTTTAATAATTGATGAAAAATTAACAAAGTAGTACTGTAATGGTTGTCCATTGTTTACATATGGGTATTTCCTGCCATATTCTCAATCTATAATTATTATTATTTTTTACACATGTCTTTATATTAATTCTTATCTACCCATACCCTGGATAGAGGGAATGTCAGACGCAAAGGTTTTACACTCAAATGATCACCTGATGAAAGCTTTATAGTTATGCAATCATTAGAAAATATCAAGGCTAATGGATAACTACAGTTTCAGGTACTTCCTTCTGGCTAGTCTATCGTACTAGAAAATAAAAAGGTGGTGACATATCTATATGAGTCAGTAGTCACAAACATTTGTTAAATTCTAATTTCCAGTTACACCTCCCCCTCTCATTTGATCATTCTCTCAATCTTCATGGAAATCTTGGCAATGACCGTTTTACCTTCATGCAGGAAAATGGTGTTGACCTTACTGGGTAAGGAAAGAAAATGTTTGACATCCTTTGAGAAACTGTGACCTCTGTGTTTCAGAGCTTATCTGGGATAACAACAATTTGGAGTCCTATTATTTCTGAAAAAAAAACACATTAAGGAGAATATTTATAGATTCTTAGTAAGAGTCTAGATTCCTTTAGGATTTTAAGGAATGCTTTTGGTGTTGGCTTGGCATACCATGACAATATTTAATACCTGGGTGAAACCTGTATAAGAGTAACTTGCAACATGACAACTCGACCCTATTCGAAATCTCTTGACCACTGAAACTGAATTTTGCCTCATTTCTTTTCCTTATTTTGGTCAACAAAGGGTTTCCAATCCCATGATGACAGGACCAGGCTCATCCCTGGCAGTCATATCCTATGTTTCCAGGGAGACACACCCATTAGAGTCATACCCCAGTGGGGTGGAAGAAACCGAGTTTTTTTCAGAGTTTACTCAAAGAGAGGCCACACCAGAGCAACAAACGAGATTCTGTGAGGGTGACTGTTAGTTATAATTATAAGTAGGCTTAGCATCACCATTGCAGAAATAACTCTTATAAGTACATGCCTTAAGATTGAGATAAATTATAATTCACCAGATGGGGAAGACTAATACTGCAGCATTTTCTCCCAGTCCTTCAAGGGGACTTTACCAACTCTTTTTTTATTTTCTGCCCAAAATACTATAGAATGTATCAGGGTATTATGCTAATCTGTACAGAAAAACCAGATCTCACTCCCTATTCAAGAATTAAATGAAACAGTTGTCTCCATGTGATGGATCAGGATTAAAACATGGCTTTTCTAGCGTACATAATCCTTTCAAACCAGGACAAACATCATTGAATATTTGTCCTTTCATTGCTGGCTTATTTCACTCAATGTTATGTCCTCAAGTTTCACTCACCTTGATTCATGCCTAGCCACTCCATTCCTTCTTGAAGCTGCTCAATGTACCATCATATGTATGCACCACAATTTGAACTTATGATCCTTAGTTAATATACCCTTAAGCCACTTCCATTCATTGCAAATCACGAATATTATTGCTGTGAACACCAGTGTGCAGATGTCTATTCATGACCCTGCTTTCAGTTCTTCCATCTGTATACCTAATACTCGGATTGCAGGATCATATGACAACCTTTTACTTAGCCTCCTATGGAACCAGCACACTGCCCTCCAGAAGGTCTGCACCACTCAACTTCCCAACCAATAGTGTATCTCCACATTTTTACCAGCACTTGAATTTTCAGTTTGATATTTTAAATGCAATTTTATTCTCATATATTCACATACCATATAATCATTGAAAGCGTACAATCAGTGTTCATACAGCTGTACACAAATCATCACAACCTATTTGTGCACATTTTATTACTCCATAAGCAATAAAAATAAGAATAAAATTAAAATACAAAGGAACATCCAAAACATCCTACCCCTTTTCCCTTTCTTATGTATCTTTGTCTTTATGCTCTTACTCATCTGTCCACACCCTGGATAAAAGTAGTATCAGTCACAATCACTTCTCACATCATAAAACCATATATAATACAATCATCTGAAAGACCAGACTACCTTTAGTTTCAGGTATTTCGCTCAAGGTTTTCCAATACCTAAAATAATGAATAAGGATATCTGTTTCATGCGTAAGAATAACCTCTAGAACGACATCTTGACTGTACTTGAAAATCGTCATTTTACTTCTTTCCTCTTCCCCCACTGGGTCAAGAAGTCTTTCTCAATCCTACAATGCTAGGGCCAGGCTAATCCCTAGGAGTCATGTTCTATTTGACCAGGGAGTTTTACAGCCCTGGGAGTCAAGCCCCATCTAGGGGTAGGCCGTCAGTTTGCCTGAGGAGAAAGCTTAAAGAGAGCAGCTACAACTGAGCAACAAAAGAAGTTCCCTTGGCGTGACTCTTAGGCATAATTACAAGCAGTCTTGGCTTCTTTGCAGGACTCAGGACTATGTTTCATAAAGGCAAACCCCAAGATTGAGGTCTTTGTCTATTAAATTGGTTGTACCCAATGCTTGTGACAATATCAGGTCTTCCTTATATGGAGAAGTTTAATATTTCCATGATTTCCTCAAGTGCTTCAAGGGGACTTTTAAAATCTTTTTTATCTTCTGCCCAGATTACTCTGGGATGTAACAAGACATCACAATAACCTCTAAAAACCACAGGATCTCACTCATTATTCAAGATTCCATGGGTGTAGATTATTGCTTATACTGGCCGTACATGTTAAATGAAGGGCTGTGCTATTGAAATATTTAAATTTTGTTCCATATAAACAGCTCTTCCTTTGATATCATATGGAAGCTAATGTCTTAACATACACATTATCATACTTTATCCTTTACTCTGATTTACCCTAGTCCTGATCAGATGAGCTTCCTTCATATCTCTAATTGAAGTCTGTCTCTTTTTCAGCTTTTGTAACAATTGCTGTATGGGGTAATATTAGCTTTCCTAGCTTCAGATCTCTCTCAATCATTGGTGTTGCACAGATACTCGAATTTCCAGGGAAGGATCTGGTCATACAAAATGAACTCAGCACTTAAGAATTTAGAAATAACAGTTAAAACTCAGGAATAGATGTGCCTGATTTTAGAGCTTACAATTGAGGAGCTTTTACATAGGCCTTCTGCTCATAATCTGTGCTCTAGAGGTCAACTCTCTGAGTTTCCACATTATAGTTAGTCCATATTCGTGAAGTGTTATAATATCTGTCTTTTTCTTCCTGGCTTATTTTAGTCCACATACTGTTCTCAATGTTCATTAACCTAGTTGCATGCCTCACAACATCATCCCTTCATGCAGCTACTCAATATCTCACTGATGTTACACCACAGTTTGACCTTCTGTTTATCAGCCAATGTACCCTTAGGCCATCTCCATCCATTGCAAATCATGAAAACTGCCACCATAAACACCAGTGTACAAATGTCTATTCAATTCCTTGCTTTCCATTCTTACACGTAAATATCTAATAACAGGGCTGCAGGATCCTCTGGCAACTGTATATTTGGCCTCCTGTGGAGCCACCACATTGCCCCCCAGAGGGGCTGCACCATTCTACTTCCCTACCAACAGTGAACACATACATCTCCCTCTCCACATTTTCTCTAGCCCTTGTATCTTTCTGTTTATTTTCAAACAATTTTATCCAAACACTGTTCATCTTAAGTAAACAATCAATGGTTCCCACTATATTCACATGGTTATGCTTTCATTGCCGCAATTTATATGAGAACATTTCCATTTCTTTTGCTGAGAAAGAAGAGAAAACATAAGGCAACTACAACAAAAATCTCATATGCCTCCTTTAGATACTCCTCTGTTGACATTTAGCTTTGATATATTGCTTTTTCTTACAACCATCACATAGCATTGTGGTGTCCATTTCTGGATTTTGAATATCAATCATGTTGAATATTCTGTAGTCCTTCAGCGTCAAATGCCTAAATTCAGCTCTCTTTCTGTCTCTTGATAACTTGTGTTTCTCAGTTTTGATCTTCAGAGTGTCCTCACTATAGTTAGTTCATATTAGTGAGACAATATAGGATTTCTAATTTTGTTTCTGGCTTATATTTCACAACAAACATCCTCAAGATTCATCCACATTGTTGCATGCTTCGTGACTTTATTCTGTCTTTCAGCTGCCTGGTATTCATCATATGTATATAGTACGGTTTTTTAGCCTCTTGCCATTGATAGATACTTGAGCTGTTTCCATCTCTATGCCACTATAAATATTGCTGTGCAAATGTCCATCCATATCCCTGCTTTCAGTTCCTCTGAATGTATTCTGAGTAATGGGATTGCTGAATCATATGGTAATTCTATACTTAACTTCCTCAGGAAATTCCAAATAGCCATTTCAAAATTACTAATTTTTCCCTATATTCATGCATCATCCTCTTGATTTCCTTGAGTTCTATTTACATGTTTTCCCTCAGCTCACTGAACCCATATAGAAGAGTTCACTTGATGCCTTTTAATAGTTTTTCCAATGTCAGCCTTTTCTTTGAGGTTGTATATATATTTTTCCTTTCAATGGATCATGTCTTCCTGTTCCTTTATCTTCACTTCTCTATTGAATTTTGGCCATTTGAATATTT
This sequence comes from Myrmecophaga tridactyla, assembly GCA_004026745.1. Classification (NCBI taxonomy): domain Eukaryota; kingdom Metazoa; phylum Chordata; class Mammalia; order Pilosa; family Myrmecophagidae; genus Myrmecophaga; species Myrmecophaga tridactyla. The sequence continues at coordinate 22,703 of PVIY010033338.1, forward strand.
TGATAGGAACTCTGACAATCAGATTCTCCCTCAGATGCAAACAGTTTTGCATTTAAAATCTCTTTTGTCCAATATTAATATAGTATCTCACAGTGTCCGGGGGGCACCTGAAACCATCTTGTGGTTATTGGCCCAGTTCTGAAATGTAAACTGGAATACACATGTTCAGCGAATAGTGGAATCCCTGCGCTGGTTTCCCTGAGGCTTCACAATGGCTGGGACCAAGTCTGCTCTCTATTGTACTTGGTGGCACTGTACCTGGCACATACTAGGTATGCAGTATACATCTGCTGATTGAAACATGGGGATATATTCAGGAAGCACCAGTAAAATTTGAGATGGGGTGTGGGCAGGGACGAGGGTAGAGAGGTAGACTGGGGTCAGATAGCAGAGCATTTCCCCTTGCTGTGTCCCCAGTGAGTCAGGACTTTGCTCAGTAAGCATGAATGGGACATAATCTGATTTGTGTTTTAGAAGGACACTGATGCTGGAGACCTCGAAGCCACTCAGTAATGGGTGCTGAGGGAGTGGATCAATCTCCACCTTCCTGCCAATGTTTGAAATCCCAGATGCAGTGCCACCGTAAATTTATTTCTGTGGTGCTGTCCCACCTGACCTGCACGGTCACCTGTGGCAACTTAAGGAGAACTGGGAGTAGCACCTTCAGTTTCCTGAGCCACATGCTATGGCAGGTCTGCCCCGGATGCTGGGACTCCTGCCCACTGTCACACTGCACTCACTCCAGGAGATGCAACTCAGGCTCGGTGACAAGGTTTGATGACAGACTTGCCCTCGAGTTCCTGATCAGGAAGAAAACCCTTGTCAGATTTCAAGTACAAAGAGTTGAGGTCAAAGGAATTGTTTTAAGAAGGGTGGTGGCTGTTTCTGCAGAAATCCACTCCCATCCGGCAGGCAAATCAACAGACAACACCCTTCCTGCTAAAGCTTTTTACAAACCATTAAATACTTCAAGGGAACTCCCAGGAAACATTATGGAGTGCTGCTCCCACTTTTACTTTGAGCAAAGACTGAGTTGGGCCAGCTGGAGATGGGCCATGCTGGACTCTACCTCACCATTACTCTGAAAGGGGTTGGGGGTGTCTGGACTCCTGGGGTCTCTTCTCTCCCCCTGGCTGATGCTGTGTCCCACCAGGTCCCTGGGCCCCGTACCTGGAGAGGTCAGTCCTGTTGTGCATGGTAGGCCCTCCAGGTGTTCTAAAGCCCAGATGATGGGAACCATCACTAGGAACCCCATGGACTTGTCTTTTAGAGTTATTTTCCTGCCCCAAGTTGTGGCGGGGGAAGAGGGTAGGCTGAGCCTCTTTCCACTGAGGGGATGGAGGTTCTCAGACCTATTACAAAGAGGAGAGGCTCCCTTCTCCCCCACTAGAAAGAAGATACTTTGTTCTGGAGGAGTGTGAACATCCCAAATAAAAAAACTAACGAAAGCAGATTCTCTGTTCACCATGGAGCACCCAAGATCCTAGTGAATTGATAACATCACCGTGGCAATCACTCATCTCTCACATAGCCCAGGGAGATGGGGGTGAGGCAGAATGGTCCTTAATTACAAATGGAATCAGCTGTGGATACAGCTGGTGTGATCATGATTTAATTCTATGAAATGTCCTCATCACAACAGACAGGCCAGCACTTGCCCAACCAGACAAGCAGGTAACACCACTTGGCCAAGTTGACTCATGAACCTGACCATGACACTTCTCCAGCTCGTTTTGGTTACAGTTTGCATGGAATATGTTTTTCCAACCCTTCCCTGTCAATGTCTTTGTTTCCTTTGGTCTAAGGTGTCTTCTAGAAAGTCTTTAGATAGATCATACATTTCATGAATTCTGCCAATCTGCATCTTTGGATTAGTGCATTAATCCATTCACATTCAGTGTTCTTACTCTAAAGGCAGTAATTACATCAAATATTTTATCCTTTTATTTTTGCATGTCATCCTTATATTTACCTTTTTCCCCCTTTGAGTTACACTTACTTCCTATGTTTTCCTCCTGTTTCTCCTCTGTTTTCCTTTCAGTCTGTAAAATTCCCTTTCATATTTCTTGAGAAAGAAATATTTCCTCCTTACCTGTGAATATTTTAACTGTACAAATGTGTGAACGACAGTTTTTCCAGATAAAGACTTCTTGGCTGACAGTTTTTCTCTTTCAGAAACAATATATCGTACCATTGTCTTCTCACCTCCATGAATTCTAATGAGAAATTGACCCTTAATCTAATTGCAGTCCCTTTGTATGTGATGAATTGCTTTTCTCCTGCTGCTTTCAAGATTCACTTTTTATCTGTGACATTTGCCAGTCTTGTCATCATTTCTGCTGGTTTAAGCCTATTACAATTTATTATATTTTGAATATGTTGTGCCTCCTTGGTATTTACATTTATGTTCTTCCTAAGACTTGGAAATATCAGCCAAAATTTCCTCAAGTGTTCTTCCTGCCCCTTTATATTTTTCTTATCCTTCTGGGGCACCCAATGAGCATATTTTATGCACTTCATGATGTCATTCATGTCCTTGACAGAGTGCTCATGTTTTTCCATCATTTCTCTATCTCTCCAGTCTGTAAATTCTATATCCTATCTTCTAATTTACCAATATCTCCTACTGCCAGTTCAGATCTGTTGTCCTGGATCTCTAGGGTACTTTTGGTCTTTTCTATTGTAGTCTCATCCCCCAAAGTGTTGTTCCCTTTCTTTTCATCATTTCAAATATTTTGATTGTCCCAGTATCTTCTTAATTCCTTGACCTCTTTATCCATACCCTCCTTCATGTTCTTGAATTGATTTAGGGAATTTGTTTGAACATCTCTGATTATTGTTTCTAAATTCTGCATCCCCTCAAAATTTTAGTTAGTTCCTTTCCCTTGGCCATACATTCATGTGCTTAGTATGTCTTGCCGATTATTGCTGATGTCTCAGTATCTGATTATCTGGGTGAGTGCATTTGGAGTTTCAGTCTCTCCCTCTTGCCGAGGGCTTTATTGTTGATTGGCTTTGTGTTAAAGCTCTTCTTTGACACTTGGCTTACATTATTCTAGGCCTTTAGAATTGTCCATGTATAACTGATCAGATTTTTTAAGTTCCTTTTGAGATTTTTGCCCTGGGTGTGCAGTATGATTTTTAAGATTGCACTATTGTGCAGCTCTTACCCCAAGGAGAAACCTTCCTTCTACTATGGCTCTGGGAAATTTGATTGTTCTGTTTGTTTTTGTTTTGCCCTATTGTGTCTTTATTTTAATTTGCTTTTGTTGCTTCCAGCTGCTTTTTCCTGGAAGGCAAGTCCTGGGAAGAGTGTGATCCCAAAGAAGATTCTCACAAGGAAGTATTTCCCATCCAAAACAATGCAGGGAACCACAAGGAGGCACAGACCATTCCGAAGAACCCTGGGGAAAGCATCAGAAAAAACACCACAAGTCCTTCTTAATGCTGCATGGAGAAGCAATTCCCCGGCCTGTCCAGCACATGTTGTTCTGCAGCAAGCCATTTCTCACAACCCCTAAAATAGGCACTGTGTGTTCAGACCTCCTCCACCCAATATGTCACTACTCCTTAGGGAACCTGCTGCCACTTAGTGACAAGTTCATTACATTGAAGCACTTCCACTATAGAAGAGGTACCACTTCAATCTGACAAATAACATTCTGGAAAATAATATTTTAGGTGTCAATAATAACCAAACTGATCAATAACTTGAACATGATCACAATCAGAGTCCCAGGATCCATTTTAGGAGAAATGGAAAAGCTGATCCTCATTCATATAGAAGATACTGTCGTGCACACAGAACCTCTCTCTTGAGTCGGTGACAGGGAAACCATTATGGGAAAACTTGAACACTATAACCCATAGCTAAAGAGAGGCAACGTCACAGAAGGAGTTCACTGGGAAAAGAGATAAACATGAAGCTCCAAAACTCTCTCCCAAGGGTCAGAATTAACCCAAGTTTGCATTTCTGTACCTTTTTTCATTTGTTTGTTTATAACTCCAAAGAACTAAATATCTTAGGGATCAGAGAGACAAGAGAATACTTCATTTGTGAGGCTCATGGGAATTAAATTTATAGAAGCGTGGACGCATAAATGCCTCACCTACATTATCTCAAGTCGAGTTTACCAATCTCTAGGGAGGTAGAAACATAATTTTCCCTTCTAGAGACCTCGTGCTTTACATCTTCCTGTGCTTCCTGGGAGCAGAGCTGCCAACTTCATCCATCATTCAAGGAGAAACCTACCTTAGTGAACTCAGATGCTTCTTTGATAATTTCTCAATGAGTCATAGACTCTGCTCATGAGTGGGCGGAATGTATTATGAGTCAAGGACCCCACTTACTAAGAGTAACTTTAGGGGTATCACTTTAGGGTGTGAGAAAAGGAACCTCAGCTTGGGCAGCTTGTCAGCAGCCAGATCACACAGAGCCTTGCATTTTGCCCACAAGATTAATATTGATGTTTGAAGTTGTTGGAGAGTCTGTGCAGGGTTTATGGAAGTTGATATTCATGAAAATTCTTGCCCTGTGGAAAGTTCTGGATCAGTTTCTATAGTCAAATTCCTGGGGAAGTGATGAGGGTTGGAAATAGCACAGTGGCAGTGGGCTTGGAGGATTGGGGAATGAATACGAGTGGGGTTGAATCACAGTGTATAAAACTGTTCTTCATTAATACTAAGACAATGTCAGACACTCTATAGTTATCAATTTTTTTTAATTCAGGCAATTATTATGTGAATATATAATCATTATCTCTGTTCTATTCTAATGGGCAATGAGTTGAGACTTACTGCAGAGTCATATTCTTTTCTGGGGCATATAATCACATCTGCAATGATGTTCAGAGTTGGTTTCCTAGATTTTTGTATTTCACTAGTAATTTTACTTCTTCATAAATCTAATTTTAAAAAACAGTGTGAGGGCAGTGAAATGGTGGATCAGCCCCAGAATTTTCTTCTGCCATATCAGAGACCCATATTCGCTTCTAGTGCCTGCCCAAGTAAAAATGAATAAACAACAAAAAATCAAAAGACAATGTGAGACTTACAGAACCTGCAAAGATAGTAGAGACATGTGCTGGTTTGAAAGGAAGTATGCCCCCTAAGAAAAACCATGTTTTGATATAAAACCCATTCCTTAAAGGTAGAATAATCTGTATTCAATACTGTATGTTTGAAACTGTAATGAGATCATCTCCCTGATGATGTGATTTAGTCAAGAGTGGTTGTTAAGCTGGATTAGGTGACGACATGTCTCCACCCATTTGAGTGGGTCTTGATTAGTTTCTGAAGTCCTATAAAAGAGGAAACATTTTGGAGAATGAGAGATTCAGAGAGAGTGACACTACGAAGTAGAGAGTCCACCAGCCAGCGACCTTTGGAGATAAAGAAGGAAGACGCCTCCCGGGGAGCTTCATGAAACCAGAAGCCAGGAGAGAAAGTTAGC
>PVIY010033339.1:0-28168 GCA_004026745.1 Myrmecophaga tridactyla
TTTATTTTTATTCCATATGTTTTACTCGTCTGTTGATAAGGTAGATAAAAGGAGCATCAGACGCAAGGTTTTCACAATCACACAGTCACATTGTGAAAGCTATATCATTATATATTCATCATCAAGAACATAGCTACTGGAACACAGCTCTACATTTTCAGGCAGTTCCCTCCAGCCTCTCCATTACATCTTGATTTACAAGGTGATATCTACTTAATGCGTAAGAGTAACCTCCAGGATAACCTCTCAACTCTGTTTGGAATCTCTCAGCCACTGACATTTTATTTTGTCTCATTTCGCTCTTCCCCCTTTTGGTCGAGAAGGTTTTCTCAATTCCTTGATGCTGAGTCTCAGCTCATTCTAGGATTTCTGTCCCACGTTGCCAGGAACAACCTGGCACACCCCTGGGAGTCATGTCCCACGTAGATGGGGGAGGGCAGTGAGTTTGCTTGTTGTGTTGGCTGGAGAGAGACAGGCCACATCTGAGCAACAAAAGAGGTTCTCTTGGGGGTGACACTTAGGCCTGATTTTAAGTAGGCTTAGCCTATTCTTTGTGGGGTTAAATTTCATATGGACAAACTCCAAGATTGGAGGCTCAGCCTATTGCTTTGGCTGTCCCTACTGCCTGTGAGAATATCAAGAGTTCTCCACTTGGGAAAGTTGAATTTTCCCCCTTTCTCACCATTCCCCCTAGGGGACCCTGCAAATGCTTCCCTATTTACTGTTCAAACCGCTCTGGGATTTATCTGGGCATCACTATGGACAAACCTACAAAATCTCATGCCTTACGCAAAGTTCCAAGTACTGTGGTGTTCGATTAAGCTGTCCACATGAGTTATATTAGGAAATGCACTAATCAAAATATAAATTTTGTACCAAATAAAAATTTTTTGCTTGTCACACACATATGTTAAAGTTTTAAAATATGAATTACCATCTATTTTCAACACCCTGCATTATTGACATTCCTTTGTTCTTCCTCATGCAGAAACATTTTAAAATTTGCACATTTAGTCACTATCATTATACACTCTAGGCATTCCTAGATTATACCATCTCAGTCTTTATTGTCTATCTTTCCTTCTGATTTCATTTGTGCCCCCAGCCCTCCTCCCTCTCTCATTCTCACATTCAGCTTCATTCAGTGTTCTAACATTATTGTATTACAGTTAGGCAGTATTGAGGCAGGAACTCTTGACATTGGGATCAACCTAGCAATTGGTCGACCCTGCAGCTGTCAACCAGGTCACTCTTGTTGGCATGACAGAAGGGTCCCTGGAGAAGTATGTGCCCACTGCATTGCTGTAAATTGAATCCTTCTTTACAAGCACTTATAGCATTCCTTTATGATGTGGAAAAACTGTTTCCATTTTCTATTTTTAAAATCTTTTAAAAAGTGACTATGTGTTGAGTGCTTATCATGTGAATGGAAATGTGTTACATTCTTTACATGCATTGTTTCGTTTAATCATCACAATTGCCCTGTGACCTTATTCCCATTTTAGGGATGGGGAAACTGAGGGCTAGATGGATTAAAGCCACCTGCCCAAATGATGAAGCCAGGCCTTGAACCCAGTTCGTTCTGACCACCAAAGACTCTGACCTTAATCATTGTGTTGTATTACCTCCCAATTAATATTTCATCATAAATGCATATGTCCATGGAGTGGCCTTTTTTCAGTCAGGTATTGTGTGACATGCATAACGACATCCTACATGAAGAATGGGTACCAGAGGTGGCCAAAACAGGGGCATCTAACTCATTCTACAGCAGCAACAATTTCCTGGAACATCTTGAACTCTTTCCCTCCTTCTTTCTAGTGCATCTTTTACAGCATGAAATGTCCTCAGCTGCCTCTACCAGCCAAAAACGCAGTCTTCTCACGACGGCCTAAGGCAATCCCTGGACACAGCTTCCTTCCATTCACTGCCTCCTTCCCATGCATGCCTCTACCCCACCAACCCCCGAAACAAATTTATTTTTCGTCAATAAATTAATCCACGAAAAGCAAAGCAAGGGCCCCACCCCGATCAAGATGGTGGAGTTGGAGCCTCAGCCCCCACCCCACAGAAGCTTTGAAGAACCACTGCGCACTGGCGGAAACATCTCTCTCAGAATCCAGAGAACAGATAAAGGACTGCGGTAACGGGGCGAGTGCCCAATCAAGAAAAAAATCTACTTAAAAGTGATGGGTGCTCCTGCGGCCCTGGCCGGCCCCTCCTACCCCCACCTGCTCAGCGCAGGCCCCGGGCTCCACCGGCAGGTCCGGCACCTGGTTCTAGAGGGGCCAGAGAAACCCTCGTGCGCATGCCGGGAGCCCGGGTCTCTGGCTCAGTCTGTCTCGTGGCGGCCGGAGGGGTTCCCTGTCCCAGAGCTTGCCCTGTGTGTAGAAGGCAGCCAGCTCGGGGAACCCTTGTAGGAGAGCAGCAGGAGAGCAGGCAGTCGCACTGCCTGGGGCAACGGATCGCTGGCTGTATAAAAAACACTGTGCAGTGCCCGAACCCCGAGGAAACGTCTTCCTAGGGAAGGGGGGCCATCTGGACCCATGCAAATGCGGGAATTCTGAAGGCCACATACGCATGTCTGAGACAAGACAAATAAATGCAAAAAGGATCCAGGAGGCCCCGAGGCTTTGGCCTAGAGCTATTCTCTAAACTCAGTGGACGGGCCCTGAAGGAGAGCACACCCACAGAGCAGTCGGCAAAGCCTGGGAAAGGTGTTTTCCTTTTGCCCTCTTCTTTTTTCCTTTATAGAAAAAAAAATTCCAGCTATAAATGTGGAAGGAATGGGCTCAGTTTCCTCACCAAAAGGGGAGGAGTCTGCTCTGAAATAGAAGAGGTTTAACATCAGAACCAAATGCAATAGGAAGTCCCTGAGTCAAACAAACCAACGGTAAAGAAAGCATGAGGCTTTCTGAGACAACTGGGGTATTTGTATATGGACTGAGTATTTGATAATACAAAGGATTGCTGTTGATTTTTTCAAATGTGATGGTGGTGAGTAATCGTGTGTGAACATGCCCGTTTTAGAGATTACTGAGGTGTGTAAGGATGAAATGATGCTATTTACCTTAAAATCTCAGCAGTAAGGAAGAAAGAAGGAAAATGGGATAGAAGAGTCCAACATAGCATGATTTTCTTAACTGTTTGATCTTGGTGATTGGTATGTTGGTGTTTAATCTACTATTCTCTCTTTGTGTTTTTATTTATTTATAATTTAAAATTTTTAATAATCAAAAAGTAAAAAGGCATGCCTACTTCAGTGACATTAAGTGGAATAAAATTCAATATTGGTGAGATAATTTTCAGCTTTGCTAGGACACAGCACATACAAGAGTCTTGGAAAGTAAACTGGTCCTCAGCGTTAAGGCAGGTTCCAAATGTCGCCCTTATCAAACTTCATTGTATTCTGTTTATTCATCTCAGAAAGACAGATGGCGCTCTCGGCCTGGGTAGGACCAGACTCAGTGACTCCAAGCACTTCAAAGGGAATCCACCGTGGACCCCAGCAACATTCTTGCTAAAACATTCAGCTAATACTGATGCTTAATTTCAGTGGGTTGTGCCAGCTTTGAGCATGGGTCAGGGATGTGTTCAAAGTCAAATGTTCTTCCAGAACTCCCAGAAAGAAAACATCACTGATTCAGCGGGCCCTAAAACATATGAAAAGATACTAACCTTCAACCATAATAAGAGAATACAAGTTAAAATATACCGAGATTTTCAGGTTGCGGAAAATCTGAACAATTGAGAGTATACTTGCTGAAGATGCAGGGGAATGGACATTCTCACACTTTATTGGTGGAAGCCTAAAGTGGAAAAACACCTGTTGGGAGATGATTGCCAGCATCTATCAGAATTACAAATGCATTTGCCCTTTAACCCAGGAATTCCTCTTTTATGGATTTATCCATAACACATTTGCCCTACCTTGTCACATTCTGTCTAAGGTTATTCACTGCCACATTGTTTGCATTAATAGATGATTTGAACAACTGAAAATCCCATCAGAAAGAGACTGCTAAATAAATTATAGACCCTCCACAAGCAAAAAATTAATATAACTTTTTTAACGAAGAAATTATTTCTGTAATTATACCAAAACAATTTCCAAGACATTAAGTTGAACAACGTAAAAAAAATGCAAGTAGTATTCAATTATCTGTGTAGAAAAGGAAAAAAGGATACTTATGCTTGTGTGTACATAAAATCTCTCTGAAGGATACCCAACACACTAAATGCATTGGTTGCCTTTAGGTAGCTGGTGGGGGAAGGAGGGCAGAATTTTCACTATAAACTGGAAGAGTCTTTGACTTTTATATTCTATAAATGTATGACTTATTCAAAACATGAAGATAATAATAATCTCCTAACAATAAAAAAAAAGCAAAAAGTCAGTTGACTTTCAAACTGATCTTGAAATGAATTTATTTGAATTCAGGGCCAGGTTGGGGCAGAAAGCTGGAAAATGTACCTGCTGGAACATGAGCAACTAAAACAGCAAAAAGAACAAAACACAGTTAATGCTCCCTGTGGGGTCAAAATATAATCCATTTTAAATCAAATCAAAAGCAAGCTCACTATAGCTTGTCAAAGTAACACCAGTTTCATCTCAAACCCAGGTTTAGAACTCCGGTTGAGATGGTTTCTGAAATCCTGGACGGGACGCTAGAGGCCAAATACGTCCAAGCTCCGAGGCCTGGTGGCGAGGTTGTCAGCGATGACAAAGCCATGAGGAGACTGAACCCTGTAATGCCACTCCCAGCGGGGAATCCCGACTCCCCACCCATCAGCCAAGCCACTGTGGGGGAGTGGCTTCGTGACTCAGGGCCTTCTGTGGAGTACATGCACATAGTAAAGAATGAATCACTGAAGGGCGGCTGCCCTGGCTCAGCAGGCAGAGCTCCGACCTGCTGTGCTGGAGGTCTGGAGTTTGATCCCTGGTGCCTCCTGCCCATATGCAAATTTAAAAAAAAAAGAGTGAATCACTGAAACAGTATGCAGTGGGATCAAGTTCATTTTTTCAAATATGCCAGTTCAAGTGAAGACAGTGTCTGCTTTCTTATCTGAAGAACAGGTGCCTGCAAAATAACAATAATAATAAATAGTACCTACCTGGTAGGGCTGTTGTGAAGATAAATGAGTTCATAGTAAGAGTTAAAATAAAGGTTAGTTATTATCAGGAAAGAAAAAATGAGACATGGCAGTGCTTGAAGATCAGAATAATCTGGAGCATCTGTTCAGCTGGATTGGGCATCAGCCGAGATAAAGGCCAAGTGTGTGTGTCTGCAGCCACACCATATGACCACGCTGAAGGATGGCAGAATGCAGCATCTGGGAACTGGAAGGGGCCCCATAGATAATCGCAGGTCCCTGTGGAGGCACTCCATAGTGTTCCCTATATGCATTTCTCCATTCCTTTAGGGTCATAGAGAGAACTGTACTCCCCAGCTCCCTTCAGTGATGTGAGGACAAGAGATTGGATCCAATCCGTGAAATGTGAGCAGAGGCGAGGCAGTGAAAAGGCTTCCAGCAACCTTTTTCTGTTGCGAAAGCTACATGTTGAGATGGTGATGCCAGATGAGAGAAGAAAACAAGCAAACTGAATCTTTGTAGAGGAATGGAGAGCTCCCAAACCTACAGCAGATTTTGCATGGACTTACAATAAACTTTATGAAGTAAACCACTGAAATTTTGGAGTTTGTCTGTTACAGCAGCGAAGCCTAGCCTAACCTGACTAATGTGGTTCCCCACCCCCTAGTGGCTCTAAAGGTAACAATGGGGGACCTTAAACTATTTTCAGCAGGGTTACATGAGCTTACAAAATATTTTTGCTTTTAGATGGAATTTAATCAATGTGGCATGGTGACAATGGTCAGCTCTCTGGCCAGAAGATTCAGAGGCTGTTTATAGTATGTATATGTCATTTGCTCGGGTGGACATAATCTTTCATAACATTGAATTCACAGTGCCATGAGGTTGCAAAAAAAAAAAAAAAAAAAAAGGTTGGGAACATGGATCAGCTGCCTCCTCATTTTAGAGGTGTTGAGAGAGACCCAGAGGAGTTAGGAAGTTGTCCCCAGTTAGACCTAAGCTCCTATAAGGAGCAAGTTATCAAAAGGAAAGTGGAGGGTGGGGGTAGAGAACCCCACATCTTAGATCAATCTGATCAGGGTCAATCACTCAGGGCTTTCAGAAACTAACAGACTTTCCTCCGTGCTCAGGGGCGTGAAAGTAGGAAACTGAATGCTGGATGAGTGTGTCCCAATTTCAAACAACTACGGGACCCAGGCAGGGAAGAAATGAATAAACCAAGGCAGGTGCCAACCAGTTTGTTTCCATGCAATATTGGCAGATCTTCCACTTCACAGAAAAGCTTTAGAACCTGATGTGTACATGTGAAATCTCCCACATTTTAAACATGGGCAATCAATTGAAAATGAAAACTCGACATTGATCAAACGAAATGCATCTGAGGGCTGGATTTGTCTGCAGCCCATCTAGTTGCAACCTCTGCTCTCCTGTTTCCTCCCACTGCAGGGCTACCAGCCAAGGCCATAGGCCACAAAAGCATTTCCTTTCCTGGTAGGATTGCCAGATTTAGCAAATGAAAATGTAGGTTGCCCAGTTAAATCTGAACTTCAGATCAACAAGGAATAATTTTTTTATATCAGTCCTCTGCAATATTGGATTACTATAAGATTGCATGAGCCACACCTATACCATAAAATTACACATATACCTACATACATATACATACATATTTATATAAATATTGCATAAGACATACTAAAAAATTATTTGTCGTGTCTCTGAAATTGAAGTCTAACTGGGTGTCCTGCGCTTTCTCTGGCAACACTCAGATTCCTGGCCAAGGTGGTTCATTAATGAGCTCTCCTTTCTTTAGCCTCAATTAGCCAGGAAATCTGAAAAACAAAGGTGTCCGGGGCCAACTAGGCTCAGAGCCAGTCACCCAAGTTCCCTATTGGGAATGACTGCCTGGGACGGTGCAGGAAGGAGTGACTTAATCCCACCAAGAAAGAGAGGCTCTGCTCCTGGGGGCAAGCGGAGCGCTGGGTCATCAGAACTGGCCGTGTGGTCAGATGCTCCCAAGAAAACGGTCTTCCCTCCAGGTAGTAAGCCTTCCGGACCACGGTGGGAATGCATCTTACTCTCTATCCATGCCATCCACTCGGGATCAGGCCCACAGCCCGCACGGCTTGTTTCTCGCAGTGGCGCCGCTTGGCGCCTGTGCGCTGACGCCTGCCGCATGATGCTTGGAATCCCCGAGCGCAGCTTTGCCCACCTCCAGGGCCCCTGAACGCTGGGTGCGGGCAGGTCCAGGTGCGGCCGGCGCGGCGCGGATTGCTCCAGCGCCCCTTCGCGGCCTGACCGGGAGGCAGCTCCGAAAGCACAGTGCTCCCTGCGTTGTCTGGATTTGACCGTCTGGGATCCCCAGGGGGGGGGGTCGCGCAGGAAATCGAGCTGCGCTCCCAGGCGCCAGCCCCACCCTTGCCCCAAGTAGGGTGGCACAGATCGCTCCCAGGGCTGTGCTGGGTCGAGGCTGCCCAGCTCCACGTGGAGGGGGCTCCCCAGCGCCACTCTCCCCTCCCCCTTCTTCCTCCTCCCTTCCTGTAAGCGAACCAGGGCCTCCACGTTTCAGAAGCCTGGCTGACTGGGTCGAAGTTACAAAAAAAAAAAAATAATAAAATTATCTGAATCCTAATTTAACGGTTACCTATATCTCACCTCTAGCCAAAACCATCCATGAGCTGTGCGAGGGCAAATGGCTGTCCTCGGGACTAAAGCCTTGTGGGGGTGATTTACTCAGCATTGCTTTTTCTGGACACTGCTGATACCTCTTCACAGGGCCCCAGGAGCCTTATCACCATCGGAGACTTGGACCCTTTCACAGATGCCTTTACCCTGAGAGTATCTGATCCGCCTGGGTGGGTACTGTAGAGATGAGCATCGAGCCTCAGATACCACGACAGGAGTGAATTTCAGTGATTCTCAAAGTTGACTAGACAGAAGAAACCTGTGGGGAGCCTGTGTGAGCGTGTGGATTCCCTGGGAGGGGCGGGTGTGGATCACCAGAGGCTTCAATTCAGCTCTAGGGGGAGATCCAGGATCCAGACCAAGACACACCTCAGGGGATTCCGAAGCCAATGATTTGTGGACTACCCATTAAGAAACTCTGGATTAAATGACCTTCCTGATTTCCTATTACTCACTTAGCAGATTTGATCAAGTTGTGACTGAAAATTACATTTCCTCCCTGGAGGAGCTTTAGGGAATTCAAATTAATAAATTTAATCTGGAAGCCATTTTACTGTGTCTACTTGAGATTCATGCTTTGGGAATCTCAGTGGCCAAAACACAAACCAGTCAGCAGGATCTAATGCTGGGCCATCTAGTTCATTCGCCAATGGGCTGGGAGTTCTCAGGATTCCCCTCAGGCCCAGAGGCCATGTGGGGAGGGATCCTTGAACCTGTCCTGAGGGAGGGATCCTTGAACTTGAGTAAAATAGACCATGGCCCCATATCTTTCTTGTTTGCCCAATGGATTAATTATGACCAATGAGAAGAGAGGGAAAATTGCTAATTTGACCCATTTTTCTTCCTCTGGCTTCCAGGGGACAGCATGGTCAGGATGAACATTAATGTGGAAAATGCAGGATTCTGGGTTAGAATTGTTTTTCAATAAATTACTTTGCATTTGGATTGGATTTGGATTATTAGATGTTTCAGAATAATTAATAAGATCTAGCAGGTGCTTAAATTGCTAATGTGAATAAATCAGTGTTGGGTTAATAGGATTTTCTCTTACGGTATAAACACAGGTATGTAGAGCGTGCTTTTTGGCAGAAACATACGGGGTGCTTTGGCTAATCAAATATTCCATTTAATAAGAGTTATCTATACGTCATACCCAACTGCCAATTTTCAAAACTCGAGATATAAAAAAATAGCTTTAAAACTAAGTCACATTAAACAATGTTTCTTGAAAACTCAGGTTCTGCAGTGAATTTCAGGTACTGGAGACATGCAGATGTGCTGATTCACACAGTGCTCTTAGAAAGAGGAAACTGCATAAATCATTGTTTGCTGGGGTGTTTTTGTTCATTCCCCTTTTTGTTTTGTTTCTCTATAAGCTGTTGTCTACTCAGGCAGTCCCAAATCACATCTGCCTACCTGGTTTCTGGTGGTTTCAGCTTGCTTTAGAGCAAGAACAATCCTTTTAGACATATTGAGGTCAGAATGGAGAGCTGAGATAACAAATCTAAGTAGTATATGCTCAGTAAAAGCTATTTCCCTTTCCAACATCTCCCTGCATTTCTAATCTCAACACCAGTGAAATCTTTGAAAACTAGCAGAACTGAAAACTGATTTCAATTTTCTCAACGATAGCAAACAGTTTGAGGGAGATGGAGCAGGAGAGATGTACTTATCGATGACTTTCATAGCTTTCCCAGGGAAAGATAGAAGGAAACAGGGTGGATGAGTTGCGTCCTGCTCAAATTTTCTGTGCCTTTGCTCAGTGTAGAAAAAGGCACTTGGCCGAAACAGCACCCTTTCTGGGCTGACGAATTAGAAAAAGACACCCACTCTGGATCTGACCACTTGTCCCCTTGGCTGGATCCCTTGGTACGATACCCAAAGCACACAACTGCCCAAGGCTGCCCATGTCACTCAATATTTACCCAAGGCAGAAGCCAATAAGGAAGGCCAGAGCTGTGGGGAGGGCTAGAGGTTATCTGCTGGCGAACACAAAGCCCACCTGGACCACCATCGCAGGCCCAGGAGCTGAGGAAGAGCCAATCCTAAGCTAAATTCACCTGCCCTCCTTTCCAGAGAAACTGTCATAATTCTGGTCCCGCCATGTTTAGCTGGGAGAGACCTATTCCTTGTTTCCCTCAAAGACCCTTCCACAGACCACTGGCATCCCTAACTTAAATCACAATGCAAGTGTAAGGTAAAAAACCACCAAGCAGTGACTCAACTCTTCCAGAGTGATCTTTGTTCTGAAAAAATGCTGAGTTCACTTTTGGTTAAGTCCAGTGGCTTTGCCCTCTGAATGACTGCCTGTGGGATATGTGAAACTCTTGACATAACAACCCCAGCGAACTCTTAGAATCCAATTAGTAAATAAACACCATTGTAATTTAAGGCAAAACCACTACCCTTGCTATTTACCCTTCACAGCGAAGTAGTAAATGATACTGTGAGAACACTGAAGCATAACCCTGCATAGACCACCAGCAAAAGGCAAGATTGCCTCTCCGAGACTCTTCTGCCCTCTAAGATTGGAATTTGGGGAGGATGCATTTGGAAATGATTTTTTTCCAGTAATGACAACATTCAGTACCCCATAAGAAATGAAATTGAGGAATTGATCTTATTTTTCAAATATGGGATAGCTTCAATATTAAAATTAACATATAAATTTAGCATCCATCTTATTTTCAACTCACTTCTGCTGAGTAAATGCCCATATAAAGAATGAATCACTGAAACAATATGCAGTGAAATCAAGTTCATTTTTCAAATACGTCAGTTCAAATGCAGTCGGTGCCTGTTTTCTGGACACCCAACAAATGTTTTCACGATGCCCGCCACCCCTCACCAACCTGTCCACAGGGCAAGCTGGAGACCTTAGATGAGTCCCTGAAAAACAAACCCCCTCATATCTGACTGCTGTGACTCTCACCTCCCCCTCTGATCCTCTTTCTCCTATATTTTCAATGCCCTTAGGGTCTTAGAAGACTGTGGATTAGCTTCTGCAGCCTGGACCAGTGACCCAGAATCACTGTCCCTCTTCCCTGTTACCTGTCATCACTCCAGGTCACTGCTTATTTCAACCATATTCACATAATTGGCTAATAAATACCTTGCCTCTCAATTCATCTATGGAATTACTTTTTTTTTTTTCTTACCATCAAGAGTACAGACATTTCTTACAACTCAAAGCTTTCCAGGGCAAAACTGGGAACCATGGAACAACCCTGAGGATCAGCAACAGCCAGACAAATCTAAGAGGAAGCTCGTAAGTGGCAGTCCCCTTAGGGGAGATGGTGACACACTTAAGCTATGTTATTGGCCCTTCACCACCCAAAGTTTTCAGAAACATGTTTTCAGTCTAACACTTGTCACTGTCGCCAAAGTTATTTGAGCTAGATCTCGGGTGTGTCCTAAGACTGCTTACATATTGAAGTTTACTTTTCCCATTGAAAAGTACCTGGACGTAGAGGACGGAGGGGGATTTAGAAATTTCTGGCATGAGAGTTTCTATCCCTCAGCTCTTTCACTTGGCATAGATTCATTTAGGAAAACTCAAGGATCTGATGAAGAGGAAGGTGGTTCTCAAATCTTAGTGAGTTTAAGAATTACCTAGAGAGGATGATAAAATGTAGGTTCCTAGGCTACAAGGGATTCTGACCCCGTGGGTAGGACCCAGGAATCTGCTCTAGTGCAACCTGACCAACCCACCGCACACTCCAACATCGGAGATGAACCAAGCGTTGGCTACAAGACCAGGAGTAGGCAAGCCCTCCCTTAGCAGGAGGCTGGAGGCATTGTGATTTAAGGTGAATTAACTTTCTAAAAGACTGGAGAGACTCACAGGTCAGACATCTGTTGATGAGTACTGACAGCATACGGTCAAGCCCTTAGATGTCCTGTCTGTGTGACCGATGGAACCTAAGTAGGTCGAGGGAGTTGGTTGATTTTGATTTTCACTTTTCATCCAGCTGTTCAGTTTCACGTAAACGAGTAACTGAGTGCCACGGGAAGGTGGGGACTCATTTCCCTTGAATTCTACATGCCACGATCGAATGGTCTCTGAGGGCTGAGTCAAAATCTAAAAGGTTTTGCCATGTTAATTTGCGGAGGCTCATCTGTCAGGAAACAGAGGAAGCAAAGCTGAATGCCAGAAGCTGGACACAAGATGCTAATAACCAATTTCTCACGTTCAACCCTTGAACTAACCCTACTAAAGCAAGCATTTCTTCAGAAGATTATATTGAGGACCAAACATATGTACACTAGCCTGTGAATAAACTGTTTTACAGATAGTTCCATTCTGCAGGCCATCTTAAAAAGAAGTCAATAACACCATTTCAGCCAAGCTTTGTTCAATCAGGATCATTCAACCTGGAGAAGTGACAGCTGAGGACAGACTTTGTAGCATCTTTGGCTTACATGGGATCTGTTATCACTGTTTCTTGTTAAATGTGGGTAAACTTTTGAGATGAGGATGCCTTTTAAAAACATTTGTTAAAAAAAAATCAACAGATGGTGCTGCGATGACAGGATATTGGTGTGGAAAAGAATGAAATGTGACCCCCACTGCACAGCATACAAAAAAAATTTGTCCTAGTGAGTCCAGACATTAGCCTGTCATGTCCCACAAAATGCCCCAGACGTGTGTCTTTTGAATCTGGGGCCAGTTATTCCCCTCCCCATTCCTTCACTTTTTTCCCAAACTAAACATCAGTGCTTAAACACAACTCTAACACAAATCAAAGTTACTTTTAAACACTCTGGTGCCTAACCATGTCAATTAAATACATTTTGGTCCAGCTAATATTAGGAAATTTTTCCATCAAAGACTTCATTCCAAAAGCACCCAAGTATAAATAGAAGGTTCTTTTGTTTTAAACATCTTTTCTTTCCCCGGGACCAACTCAAGAATGGAAGGCTGCTGATGCCAGCTCCTACCTTCCAATTGAACAGCTCAGGCCGAGAGGATTTCCTCTTCTCCCTCCCTGGACTGAACTGCCCTTCAAGACTTTTTTTTTTTTGCCTGGGGAGCCCTCTCTGCATCCCTGTCATATAGAGTTTTTAATTTATTTGCTTATTATACTGTCCCTTCCACCTCCATAAGTTTACTGTTTGACCAAGCAGTCTTCTTACCTTTCAAGCACCTTGAGCAACAGAAACAGTAAGTAGGAGTGGTTGGTGTGGCCTCCACTGACAGTTACTGTTTGAAAATCCATTTTTAAAAATATCTAAGCAAGATGTTATCACACAGAACCCCCAAAATGCTTTTAAAATGAAGAGAAAGCCCTGGTTTTCAGTGGCTTTTTTAATGCTCAGCCCCTCAATCCATAATGACATCTTCTCCAAGGGAGATCTGCAGGATTTAAGTAATAGGAGTAATAGCCCTTATTTATTGAGTACTTTGTCTATGTCAGGAACTGTGCAAAGCACTTTGTTTTCTCCCCACACCTGATAGTACATTGTTGGTAGTTTCATTTTTACTTTGTTTTTAATGGGAGTCTCCGTTATCACCGCTGCTTAACTTGGACCCATTGATAGGAAACCTGGGCAATAAGATACAATGATTATTCTCAATGAAAAATAAATGAATGAATAGAAGGAATGAAAAAACACTATTTCAGAACAAAAAAATTCTCTGCCTCTCTGAATTCAGCCCCCAAATACTGCCATTTCTATTTCTCCAGGAATCTCATTTAACTGATACCTTGATTCCTGATCCATGATAGCATCTAGTTAAGCAGCTTTTAAATCTTCTGTTTTTAGAGATGCTCTTTCCACAAGCAGAAATGACATAAACCAAGATCATCTCCTTAGTTTATTTTTTTCTAGAGTCCTTAGCATGCTACATTAACCTGACAAAGCTTAATCTTGTGTTCATTTCACAATACATTTCATGCAGTTCACAGCTGTGATTGGTTTTACATTGACATTACACATGTTTCGATTCAGCCATGTGAAAAGAATAATTCTTAATGGAGTTTGTCTTGGAAAACTGTCCAGGCTTAAATAAGCAGATGAGCAGTCACTCTATTCTTAAGTGCAGTCTCTCCTTAAAATGCAAGAAAGATTTTTAGTGTAAGAATATAATGTCCCTGTTTAGTCCATTTGGAACCCAACCACTTCCTTTAGGTGTCACAAATCCTGAGGAATCCTCTTTTACAAAATGGCATTCAAGTATATTCTTTTTATTTAACATTCCAGGTTGAGTTTAGGCCCAAGGCTGGCTTTCAGTTTCACATCCCAAAATAAATCTTCCACAGGGGACCCAGCTTTCCAAGGACTATTCTGAGCATTAGACTCTCTTTGACAATAAACATTGAGCACTAAAGCCACAGAGCAGAGCTATTTGGCATTTTCCATTGAAGTGCAAGAAATTAAATAAGTTATGTATTTTATTGCTAATGTATAGACTCAAGCACAGTCACCTTGTCAAACAGAAGGAAAAGGTATACACAACACGTGGCCTCTCCGGCGGCCCCGGGCTTCAACAGGAAACGTCCTCTAGGTTAGCGCCCAACCCGGACCGCTTTAAGACGATGTGTTGAGTATTCTCGAGTCCGAGGAGTCAGACCTCTCATCGTACTCGTCCTCGGTGCACATGGACTGCTTTGACACCATCGGACACCCGTCCTCGGGCACGGAGATCCTCGGGTCTTCCGAGGCGCGCGTGGGGAGCACAGGGGAGCTCCTGAAGACGCTGGCAGAGTTACCGGGGAAAGGGCTGACGTACTGGGACCTCAGCTGGTACTGCTGCTGCAGCGTCATGGTGTTCCAGAGGGTGACATCGTTGGGCAAAAAGGGGCTCGACTGGTTTCTGGCCAGAGTACCCCTCAGCATCAGGGGGTAGCGGGGTGGCTGGGGGAAAGGGCGCTGCAGGGGAACCGCCAAGGGGGCGGGCACAATGCTACTCGAGTCAGCCGAAAACCTCAGCGTGTCTGGGACGCGAAAGGCCGATCCCACCGACCACTTGGAGGAGGAGATGGGGTAGGAGCTCAAGGTGTGTTCGAAGATGTGCCCGTTGGAGGGCAGGACGAGGCTCTCGGGCTCTGCAGAAGTCCGCTCGGCTCCGGGCACCGAAGACCGGCTGGACAGAAGGACTTCCACGGCGCTCACCAGGTCCCCCCCGCAGCCCTTCAGGATTAACTCAAGCACGGCTGGCTTCTGGTTGGGGAATATTTTTTTTAACACTTCGAGGGGCGGTCTGTTGGCTTTCAAGCTGAAGGGCAGAGAAACAGTCCCGGAGGGGCCCTCTATCAGGAGGTGGTTCTGTTCGGCGTGGGGCTTGGGGCTGTCTGCACGGCCCTCGGCGGTGCCTCCGTTTTTCTGGGCGGCGTACCCGCCTTCGTCCACCGCCACGATCTCGGGGCTGTCGGGGGTGAAGCAGCTCTTACTTTTCACCACATCCGGGGTGCTCCTCTGCTCGCCGTCCTTGTCGCTGAAGGCCTCGGTATTGTCTGGCGCGCGGCCATCCCCAAGGCGTTCTTCCGTCAGATCTAAAAAGCAGAGAAAGGCTGGGTTAATCCTTTCCTGGTGTGCATAAGGGGGAACAGATGTGCGCAGGACAGCCCCACACAGGCTGTCGGGAAGGGGAAAATATACATCTCAATGGGCTACAGTCCTGCAAGCCTTTTTTTTTTTTTTTAAATCCAAACTATGTTTTGGCAAACGGCATTAAACTGTAAGCAAACATACAGAAATCAGGGCGATTTCTCTGAATGTTTTGTGCAGAATGCTTGTCATAAGTGGAACGGCTGCACAATACCTATAACCACCAGAAGATGTGGATGTCATAGCAAGTAACAATCTAGGGAGCCCCTCTGGCTTTCCAGGAAGTGGGACAAGGGGATAAACTTGGAAGACCACTGTCCAGGGAAAGAGAGGAAAATGAGCTCAGGCTTGTCCCCCCAGCTCCTCTTCTACAGATGAGGTGGCCAGTTGTAATCTGGAGACATCATCAGCTAAAGCACAACCATGGGGGATTTTAATCTTTTAAAACCATTTTCCCATTACGCCGATTTTGTGGTAAATATGTCTTGTGAACTAGTATGTTTCATTAGGTTACCAGATACAATAACCAGTGAATATAATCGCAGGAGTGAAAGAAAGAAAGCTATATGTACATTAATATTTTTCTTAAAGGGCCACTTGAAAAAAGCTAGCAAGCTGGGAAAAGACACATGAGGAGCTTGACAAGCACACTGCTGAGTGAAGGAGGCCAGTCTGAAAAGGCTACATGCTGTATGATTCAACTATATGACATTTTGGAAATGGCAGAACAATCGAGATCAGTGGTCGTCAGATGATGGAGAGGAAAGGACAAGGGGTGAACAGGTGGAGCCCAGGGCATTTTTAGGGCAGTGAAACTACTCTGTATAATACTATAGTGGTGGATACATAGCATTATCCTCAAATACCCAGAACCGCACAACACAAAGAGCAACCACTAATGTAAACTATGGGTGCCGATTAATAATAGTATGTAGTATCCATAGTGCCTGTTCTCATAGTTTCTAACAAATGTACCACACCAATGCAAGATGTTACTAACGGGGGAGACTGGGGAGGGGAGAGAGGAGGTATATATGAACTCTGCACTTTCTGCTCAATTTTTCTATAAGCTTAGAACTGCTCTAAAAAATGAAGTTTATTAATTAAAACAAAACAGAAAAGTGCCACTGGAAGGACTGACAAATTTGGTCGCCTATAACTTACACTAGAGGAAAACCAGGCTATAGCTGCTGAATGGTGTGACGGATCACGGGAGAGGAAGGAAGAAGTAACTGGAAAGACCTGTGAGACCACTCAAGAACCATCGTCAGTGAAACTAAACCTCCATAACTCTGGGACCATGAGGCGGCAAGGGGCACATATGTTCCCATGAGCTGTTTTATCAGCAAAGTTCATAGGACGTACTTAAAGACTAACTCGAATCACATTAGAAGGAAAAAAGCTTCCCAAATAAAACAGAGCCTTGCCATGAAGTAAACCATTTGCAACTCTGACATTCTGACCTAAGAATATTTTGGCCTAAAAAATTTACCCGAAAAGGGCTAGTACTGCTGTGTGAAGCAGGCAAATGGGGAATAGGTGAGACAGGTTTGTTTGCAGTAGTAAATTCTAAGACATTTATAATAAAAGAACATATTCTTTTTTAGCAAGACATATACAAATAGATTTTTATCTTCTTTAAACATGTACTGACTGTGTCTACACAAAGCCAGTCAAACTGATCTAAAGATGAAAACTATTAATGACCCAGTTGTGGGGTTGTAAACAATCAGTTCGCCTGTGATTTCTGCTGCCCTGCCTGAATGGCCTCATTGTTGTCCGCTCTGTGAGCACACCTGATTATGTGTAGATACCCAGCCGGTGAAATTTCATCAAAGCAGCTTCTAGAAACCATCTCCTCCTTTTTGTTATTGTTTATGTTAAAAGCCTTCAACAAAGGCCCATTTATGAACATTCTTCTAATGGAAGATGCACTTAAATATAATTGAAAATGAAGCACTGTTTTTTCACAAAGCAATAAAGAAGTATGTACACCAAACATAAATACATTTTTAAATAATCTTAAATTACATCAGTGCAACTTTCAATCATGAACCTGATGCAACTTTTCATCCCAAATTTGCATTTTCAGGAAGCTGCTTCTTTCTCCAATACAAAATCTAAGATTTCCAATGTGGAGTTCATTTGCAGCCCACATACATGGCTCAGTATTCGTTTCTGAATGCACCAAAGACCTATTTTTGACAGAGAAATTTGACATATTTGCAACTTCTTGGGACTGGAAACTGAGTTGTCACCTTCATTGTTAATGTGGTATTTGAACCCAGTGTCCTTGATCCAAAAGACACCAACATAAAAGCTTCTATACATTCACATTCGAATCAGGTAAACCATTTAAATTTTCCTGACTCGTGACCGCATACATCTCTTTGCTGTCACTCTATAATTAAACACTTGAAAATGAATAGACTGTGATAGTATGTTAACTCAGCATTGGGCTGAACACAGCCCAAATAGGATTTGGGCTCTTGCTCAATTGAGCTTGGGGGAAACAAGTCAAATACTCTCCTCGGGAAAATATGGACATAAAATATTACTTAAAAAATATTATGTGCCTCTTAACAGCCTTTTGATTTCTTTAACTTTAGCCTACGTTGTCTACTTTTACCAGCAACAAGTGTTTGTATCTCTGTTATATGGAAATATTGAGAGAAACAAAATAAAGAGTGGAAAATACCAAGAAGTACAAGATTTGCTCTTAACCTTATAGAATTTATAATTTAGTTGGGGAGATAGGATGTGTGTGCAGGGGAAACTGACCAGGCAGGCAGGATTTGCTAAGTGTCAAATATGACAGTGTCACAGCTGCATAAGCAGTGGTATGATTTTTTTGTTTGTTTTTAAGCAAGAAAAACAACTAGTTCTTCTTGGGAAGAAAGGGTATATAAGCACAGCTCATGTAGTTAAAACTCAGCTATTTTTAAAAGAAAAGTGTGAACCTAAAAATAGCTTTTTATTTTAAAAGGTACTTCCCCCCATTCTGGAGGAGTTTTAACACTGAAAACCAGTGTCTAGCATCCAAATTCACTTTTCAATAGAATGTATCAAGCTCCAAAAGAGATTCAAAGAGAAGTTCAGCAAAAAAATAGAGAACGATGTTCTGACTAATCTAATGGGCTGCTGTGGTATCTATGATTATTAAAATACACTATTTTCTTCAAGGTGGCGAAGGAAATACTGTCCCAATCAACTGGATACTAGATGGCAGGATTCTAAGTCTGTCAATACAAAATTCCACTTCTGTACCTATTTTTCTGAGTTCTGCAGAACAGGCCACAGTGGACTCTTGGGAGGCAAGTGTGTTCACCTGTTGCGAGGCTCAGATTGCAAAAGCCATTTCTCTTCATCTTGTGTTAACCCTTTGCCCAGCATAGCTTGCACTTGTGGTGGCTTCTCAAGGAGTGTGGTAGATTTTGCTGATTCATCCACACTCTCTCAACAGAATTCTGACCTGATCAAGCCTCTCCAACTGGGCATCCAGGCTGTGGTCAAAAAAAATGAGAAAAGCTAACTGGATCTCACAAGTCTACAAATTCAGGGCATTCCAACCAAAGCTCAGGGCTGTTTTTTACTGTATTCAAGGGAAGACAGAAGACTTTGAAAGACGCAATGGGTGGAACGCACTGATGGTGTTCATGCACCTGAACAGCACAAAAAGTCCTTCTGACGGGTCATGGATGAGAGAATCCCAATCAACATCCAAGGCTGTTGAGGTTTCAAAACTGGGCAAAGGAAAGCTACTAAACTCTCCCCTTGCACTCAGAAGAACTCCTCACCCAACAGTAATTTCTGTGGGCAGATATGCAGTCCCTGCAATTCTGTGGCACTATGGTGTCTAGTATTGGTTGTATTGTTATGCCTAAACTAAATGTATTGTAAATTATTCTATTATAAATACAGACTTTCGCAAGTAATTATAGAGGGTGAGTTTTGAGCCCAGTGATAAAGTGTAACTTAATAACAGGTGTTTCTTTACATTTCCAGATTTTTTCCTAAATGAACTTTACAAATTGTTCATGTTGGTTGAAAGCACAAAGGTCTTTCTCGATAGAGAAATGTGAAACTGCCAACTAACAAAATGAAAAGGGAAATACTCTCCAAACTCTTTACCCTCTTTCTTCTTGAAACTGAGACCCTAATTCCTAGAACATGAAGAGAAGAGTATATTTCAGCTGATATTATCTTTACCCCTAGCATATAGGTTCAGAAAACCAAAACTACTAGACAAACAGTGGAAAGAAATCTTTTTTTTCTGCTATTACAAACTATTGAAAGTGACAAAACCTCTATTTCTAAAGCTAAATATCTAGATACTTTGAAAATCTTATTACACTTTCATTTTTCAATTTCATATTTTCATGACAGAGATACTTGCCACCATCCCTGAAACACACCCTTCACTAGAGAAAAGGTTTATAAAAGAAGTAGAAATTTAACTAAGAGGGAAAATTTTTCTATGGATAATATGTATGAGTCTCTGCAACCAAAGGGCGCGCACACACACACACACACACACACACACACACACACACATATATACCGTAAGTCAGCTACAAGGCTTTTACCTAAAGAGAGAAAATGAACACACACAAGAAGTGACATCCAACCTAAAATTAAAGTTTGCAAAATCTACCTTTTTAAAGAGTTTTTTTCATATGAAAATGCAGTTCAATTTTTAAAAGATTTCTAGATACTCATTTCAAACATTTAAAAAAAAACACCACATATGTGAATAAGCATTTTGCTGGAGTCACATAAAAGTGGAAAATCTGAGTTACATATGGTAGGTTTTTACCCAGTCTATCCTATTATACCTACAAATACCAAATATATCTTACATCCAGAATGAAAAAACAAAAGCATAGAGAGGAATGTTTCCTAGCTCAAAAGTCACTGGACTTTTTCTTTCCTTTTGAAATCAGGTCATGCATTTTGAATCAGATCATGTCCTTATCTGCCCACTAGAGCTTCAGTGAACCTACCTCTAAATAACAGCTCCCCGATGGGTAATTTTCAAAGAACACAAATCGTATAGCAATGGCAAGGAAGGAGTACAGGCAGGATGGGGCTTCCAAAAGAGACCACTGCCCAAGCAAAAATCTAACAGGCAACAAGCCTTTTACATATTTTTGTTAACATCTTTACCTCAACACTAGAAGTGAACGATCATTAATCATAAAAATAAACCAAAAACTGAGTGGTTGAAACCTGAAATACAAAGAATAATTTAATTCTTCAAACTTTCCTTTTCTTTGTCTTTTTTTTGGGGGGGGGGAATTCAGAAAATCTGTGGAAAATAAAAATAAATAGCCATGCTTTGGTTTATTTTCCCCATTCTTTGCTTTAAAAAAATCATTTACAATGCTGGCTTAACAAAGTATGAAAGGATCAGAATGGTTCCTTAGGATCGATAATTTTAGGGGACATTGGTATAAAAAGGGTTTAAGGAAGTTGGACTTCATATATCTTGCAAAAATTTAGTTCTGACCTCCTTCTTGACTCAGAAAGGGGTACTTTTCAAGAAGCAAGGGGAAATTTATCTATAAAAAATGGAAGTGGCTACTCATTCATCTATACATATAACACATATCCTTAAATCCCTTACTCTTCTGTGCCAGGCCTGTGCTAGGTATGATTATACAAAGATGATCAAAGCACATCCTGTCAGCCTCTGAGAGGTTTTACAGTTTATTAACTAATTTGTTGCCAAATTCCAAGTTATCTATGCAGTCAATCATATTTTACAGAAAAAGACAGCAAGTGACTCAAAGACCAGCAGGGAAAACAGCTGGTCAGGTTATGTTGTGTTCACAGAGGGAATATTGTTGTAAACATTCACATATAAAGACCATGGCTGCTACAGACAGACATACTGAACTAAACAAAATAATAAGGAGTGCAAAAGAGCAGAACCCTGATTTCAGATTTGTAAAATTTATGTCATTGGAATTAAAAGAGATTAGACATTGATTGCATACTTTGGATGGATTGTGTGGTGTGTGAATATATCTCAATAAAATTGTATTAAAAAAGGCGAGTACAAGGGGAGCTCAGTGATAGAATTCTCGCCTGCCATGCGGGAGACCTGGGTTCCTATTCCCTGCCCATGCATCTCCCCAAAACAGAAACAAACAAACAAAAATTCAACAAATGGTGCTGCAATAACGGGATACTCACATGGAAAAAAGAATGAAATGTGACCCCCATCATACAGCATACCAAAAGAAAATTGCATTAAAAGAAAAAAAGGTTCTGTCAAGAACTAATGTTCTGAGTGTTGTTTCCCATAATATATATTACTATCATTCAGTACTTGACTGTGCTTATTTTTTATAATGAACTATATAACAAAATTAAGGGGGGGGACTCAACCTAGTTATATTTTAGTGTCCCCTTAGTGTCTTAAGAGACCAGTAGTCTGCTCTGAGAAGGTGAGGACCCCTAAGTGATGATGGACTCTTGGGAAGTGATATGATTTATAATCTGAGGGTGGCGGAATGTGAAGACTAGTTCTGCCACGCAGTCCCCAATCTCCACCTGGGCTCCCATGCAGGCCCCAGTTCTCTGCCCACTTGCCATCAGAGCCACATGGGTCTAGACAGGGAGGTTCAGGGGTCTCAGTAGCTTATGGCTGTAAGGCTGCAACAGGTTAAAAGGTTAAAAAAATAATAATAAAGGAAGTAGGCAAGAAGAAAGAGAGGGGAGGGAAAGGGAGGAGTCCAAGACCGGAGGCAGGCAGGCAAGCAAATGGATTTTTACTGGGCTACGTCCTCCTCTCTATCAAGAAGTGCAACATTTCTAGAACGGGGCTCCAAGTCCTCCCGGGTCTTTGATTTATGAAGATTTACTCCCTTTCCCTCTGTAAAGCTGTTAGCAGAAAAGTGCTGACTGGCTGCAGCGAAGAATTTCTCATCGATGCTCTTTGATTGTATTTTGCAAACAAAATGCCTGTTGCTTGGTAACATTTCACTTGAGCCTGACCTTCCCCGAAAGTCATTGCTATCAGAGTCGATTTACACTGTCCTCCCATGATTACTGTAATCTTTTAAACCTAGCCGTTCATCCATCAGCGAAAAAGAAAAGTTGGTTGTGTGAGTCAAGAGCACGGCCATCCGGCTATCTGCCAGATTCATAACCCCGGAGAGTGCATTCGGGGGCGGGAGAGAGTGGCGTTTCTTTCCCGGATGGCAGTGAAACTCGGCTTTCTTGACTTTGGAAATGCTCTCATTTCTCCTGCCAACCCTGTCCTCAGACACACAAAATGGACACCAGCAGCCCTCCGACGCCCACCCGCGATAGCTCAGGCTGCACAAAGGGAAGGAAGCTGGGACACGCGCACAAGCGCCCCCTCCGCCACTGAAGCAGGACCGGAAGGCTTCTGGGCCTAGGGTTGCCAGATAAAATAACAGGACTCCCAGCTAAATTTGAATTTCAAATAAACAGCGAATAATTTTGTAACGTAAGTATGTCCCATGCAATAGATGGCGTCCTGTTTTGTTTTGTTCTGTTTCGTTTTGCGAAATCTGGCAAACCAAGTCGGCCCCCTCCCGCCTTTGGAAAGCAAGGGTAGGGAGGCTCAGGAGGAAGCCGAGAAGGAGCAGGTGGCCCAAGAGGCGGCCCGTGGGAAAGGCACGGAAGGTCACCCGTGCCGCGCTCCTGCGCGCGTCCCGCCGGAGTTATCCCGAGCGAGCCAGGACGGAGCGTGGCCCGGGAGCCGGCGCTCGACCGCAGCCTCCCGGTTACCTAGAGCAGGGGGACAACTGTCCAGGCGAGGAATGAAACCCCAGTCTAGTCGCAGAGAGCCGCGCTCCACCGCCACCGCGGGGCTAGCTCCTCCAGGGGGGGTCTCCTCCGCTCCCGCAAAGGAAAGGTCCCGCGCCCGAGAGCTCAGTTCCCGGCCCACTGCCCCCGCACACCGCCTTCCGCTAGTCGCGCCGCGCAGAGAGAAGGGCACGCGAATCTCCCAGCGCTGCAGAAAAGGCCCGGCGCGCAGAATTTCCCAGGCGTCCCACCCCAAGAGCCAGCCCTGCCTGGGGCAACTTTAGAAAGAGACAGTACTATCGCTTATTCCTTTTCGTTTGTTTTTCAGTGCAACGCAATGTGGCCCCGACTCAGGAACCTTGCACTAACTCAAGCCCTCTTAAAACGAGAACCCATTTTTAAATTCATAGGTGTACTTCATGAATGCCTTTTTAAAGTTTCTCACTTTTTCACTCGCTCCTGGCCTATAGACAAAGATGGTTTCCCACCCTCTTTGACCCGTATTCCAGTAATACTTATTGTACTTGCAGGTGCTTCTCTTTTAAAAAAAAAAAAAAAAGAAGATGTTTTCGATTTATTTCCCCTCTAACAACATTTAAAGAACTCGTATACATTATACATTTGTATGTTGATGACGGATGTAGACCTTGGAAGAATTTTTATGCACAGACCTTTCCACTCCATTCACCACAGCCGGAGGCAGCCCAGGACACTGTCCTGGAGGAAAAAGTTGACAGTGGAGGAAAGGAGCAGCAAGGCAAGAATGTAACTTCAGCTTCTCACCTTGGCTGTGACCCTTAGCTTCTCTCTGTTCTTGAGCACACATACTGAAAGGCTGGCTTAGCTGGTTGAAGCTGCTGATTCAGATATACTAACAGTTGAAAGATTTTCAGTTGAAAATCTTTTTCAGTTGAAATTTCAGTTGAAAGGTATGATATTTTCATAGGAGAGGGGAGACAAGAGAATTTAGCAGAATAAGTGAATTCAATGGTTTATATAAAGAAGCTTGAATTCGAATTTTTGGCTCAATCAAATATAAGAATTCCAGGCCAAAGACAGATGATAATCAAGGAGCAGGAGCTATGTACACTCAAAAAAGAAAAAAAATTGCTTCAATCCATAACTAGAACTAATAACTATTGGAAAATAAAATGTCTCCTTTAAACCCACTGGCACATTGAAAGGGATGTTCAGCATACTAAATGGTTAGATAAAATAATGCCCCTTTCATTTAAAGGATCTAAAACAAAATTTGGGAATAAGATTTCCTGCAGCTACAAAACTGAGTTGTGGTGTTATTTGACACTCCCTGAACAGGGTGGTTTTTCTCCCATGGTGCCTGGCAAACACTCCTCTCACAGGCTTGTACTTTTCTCATAGATTTCTGAGAGGGAAAAAGACTACTTTATTTGTGCACCTTCATTTGTATCTAAGGGGGGAAAATTCCCTCTCCATAGCTATGTACTTTAGGGGTCTTGTGTACTGCAAAAAGACTAACCACATTTTGGAGTCAGAGTTCACAAAGAAACAGACCCATGTGAAAGTAGGTATTTAGATATTCCTACTACTCTGGGTACTTACTACACATGTGGGCCTACCATTCCAATAGAAGTTCGCCTCCTCTCTACATGTCTATATGCAGTGATCTATGTATCCAGGAGTGTCCGATATGCTTTTAAATATGCATGATATGTTACATACAAGATATGTTACATACAAGTATATAGTAAGAAATGCAGAAATACATAACGCAACAGGCCCTCTCAATCAAGTAGTTTTCTCTAAATTTAAATGTCAAATGGACTTTATCCTTACAAAGCCTTGCTAAGGAAAAGAATGATCTGTTATTTTCCTGCTCTCCCCTCTACCACTAGATTGGTGGTTCAGCTTTAAAAAAAAATAAAGTGGAATTATGGAGTGGAGCCAATAGAAAGAAGAAAACAAAAGTTGTTTAAATGGATGTACAAGGTATGCAGCGTGACCACCTGGAAACTGAGCGATAGGTTCCTGAAGATTCACCCCCCCCCACAAAAGGTGACGAAAGTCACTCTGTTCTCTCCTTGTGGTAAGCCCTATCCTCCGTTGCAATTACTTGCTTTCAATTTGAAGGGCTCAGGCTGTCCCTGAATACTTGGCGGAAGGAGAAAACGGGGTCTGGTTTGTCCAAGCTGAAATTAGTCCCCCTGTTTTATTCCCCAAAGCTATATATCCTTCTGCCACAGTTGCTACTCTACTCTCCTTTCTGCTCTCACTGCCCCCATCTGGGAGTTGTTCTTGGTTTTGTGACTCTAGACATCATGACCTTTGGCTATCCCAAAGGATGGCATGAACAGCATAGGATATGAAAGGAATCCCCCCCTTGGACAAGGACCCCCAAGACCCAATGCCTAGTTACAGGCACATAGCAGCACCACTGTAAATGCTACCTCTGCCATTAACTGGGTCTCAGGCCCTGATCCTGGGGGAAATGCAGCCAGGGAAACTGGAAATAGAAAAGTTACTGGCACAGATCAACTTCTAGAGGAGAGACTAAACTCTCCAAGTTAGTTGTTCTAATCTAACCTAAGGGAGAAAAAACAAACCAAAAAAAAAATCTCTTTCTCCCCCCTCCCATTCCTCTGAGGCAACTCCATGAACATGAAGAGATGAGACAGGCAAAAGAGGGATAAGTGGGGGATATTACTCATATCTTGGATTAAATACTTACAAAATCTCTATTCAGCAAACTCTCTTCTGTCCTTAAAATACTGAGTTCTACTCCTCACACAAGCTGTCCTCAGAGCTTCAGGACTGTTCAGCATAACTGTACCTGCCAGACTACCTATCAACACACTTTCATTTCCCCAGCTCCACCCAGGAATCGGTGCCCCTGAGAGTCTTCCTCCAGAAGCCAAGGGGACTGGTCTTCAGCAGAGGGTGGGGGTGGGGAAATGTGGGCAAGCAGCAGCATCTACCTCCTTCCCTTTCCTAATTCCCGTGATGCCCCCAATCCCCTCTCTGAGACTGTGGGCTTTTTTCCTTCCTATATTTTGTTCCAGTGAAAGGGAAACACAAGCCCACTGATTTCCAGGAGTCAAAAATCAAACGCTTGGGCTAGGCAGCAAGATAAGCTAGAAATTCCCGGGGAGGAAAGGGGCTCAACTGATGCCTGCCAGGTCAGGAGGCCATTAGGAGAGAAACAGAAGGAAGTGGGGGGGGGGGGCGGCATGAATCTGTACACCGCTAGGGAAGAACGACCCTCTCTAAGGCACTGGAGAGGAGGAGAAGGGAAAGGAGGAGTAGATGGAAGAA
Organism: Myrmecophaga tridactyla; assembly: GCA_004026745.1. Classification (NCBI taxonomy): domain Eukaryota; kingdom Metazoa; phylum Chordata; class Mammalia; order Pilosa; family Myrmecophagidae; genus Myrmecophaga; species Myrmecophaga tridactyla. Next base: position 26,404 of record PVIY010033339.1, read on the forward strand.
GCGGTGACACAGCCTTTGCTCCAAACCTTCAGTTTAGCAGCCTGATGACCAGGCCTTCCTAGAACTGGGGAAAGAGCTTTCCCAAGGGGGCTGTCCTCACTTGTAGGTAGTTTTTGTTTTTCCTTTGAACTGCAAGGACAGCTGAGGGTGGCCTATGGAAGAGTATTAAAGACTCTGAATGGTTCTGCAAAGGGAGTTAACTGGGTGCACCAGATTCTCTGTCTCCCCTATCAGCTTAGAAGCCTTTCGGAGTCTTGTTATCAATCCTGACAGGCTTCTTTCGCCAAATCTTTCAAGAGGTTGGAGGCTATAGTGTGCCGCCAGAAAGGCTCCGATTTCCCCCAGATTGGAGATTCAGGTCCTTGCTCCAATCACCCTGGGCCGACAAGCACCGGGCTTGTCTCAGCCTAGCTCGGGTTCAGACAAACGTAGAGCCTCCGCTCCTTCCTTACACCAAACGGTCCTAAATTCCAAATGCGAGACCCTCTAAAACAGCCCGCCGCCTGGGAAACCCGCACGCACAGTGCTGTTTGCGCGGGGTGGGGTGGGGGTGGGGTGGGGTAATACAGTCTTTCGTGGGCCCTTCATTCACTCGCCTAAGTTTACACTTTCCCCTTTAACCGAGGGCAGGCATGTTGCTATCCCGACGCACAGTGGCACAGACTCGTCGTGTGGCTGGCGGAAGGCGCTTTTCCCGCGGGTGCCTGTGTTCCTCCCGCGCGGGGTCCAGACCCAAGGCCGCTTCTGCCCGCTGAGTAAGAACCCGCCTGGCATGGGTTGCGGGGAAAGACCCAATCAGGCCAACCCCCCAAAACTTTGCCTCCGGGGTTCCCCGGCAGAGCCACAGGAGGCGCTCTGAAGATGCCCATGGGCCCCATTCGGTGTCCCGCACCGCGGACGCTCTTACCTGGCTTGACGAGCTGTGCCTGCAGCACCCCGGGCTGGGGGTCGGTGGCCCAGCGCAGGGCGGCTGCCGCGGCCAGCTCAGCAGCCGGGCGCGGCGGCGGCGGCGGCTGCGAAGACTGCGAGGTTGGAGGCGGCGGCGGCGGGGCGGCGGCGGCGTCCCCGGGCGGCGGGGGTCCCGGCAGCGCCCGCAGCGAATCCGGGATGAGACTCTCCAGGCTCTCGTTGGCCTGCTGCCGGCGCAGCGCTACTTGCGCCGCCATAACTCGCTGCCGCTCGATGATGAGGATGCACTTCTCACAGGTGCAGTCCTTGAAGCGGCAGTAGCGCTTGTGGCCCTTGAGCCAGGACAGCACGCCGTGGTTACGGCAGCGCGCGCACTTGGGCGTACGCTGCAGGGGCGCCCGCGGCGGCTGCGACACCGGGCCGCCCATGTACAGGTAGGGGGAGCCGTAGCCGTTCATGCCCCGGGCTCCTGAACGGCCGGGTTAGTGGTTCCGCTCCGGGCCGCCCTTCCTTGCGGCCCTCGGTCCCGGAGATGCCCTCGGCCACCGGCCCTCGGGGCGGCCAGAGGCGCGGCAGCAGTCTCTCCCGCGGTTTTCGCGGCTGCGGCCTACCGGCTGGTGCCCCGCCACAGTCCCCACGCCAGCCTGGTCTCCGCCGGCAGCTGCTTTCGGCGCGCAGCCCGGCCGGCGCGTCCTCCCTTGCCGAGGCGCTGCGGCGGCTGCAAGGGGCCGGCAAGAGTTCTGGCTAAGGTCTGAGCCAGCACGTCTGCAGAGCCCTTGTGCGCTTCCCCAGCCCAGCACCTCCTCCGTCGCCTTCCCTCCACCCCTCCTCCCTCCCACCGCCACCCCCACCCCCC
>PVIY010033340.1:0-28133 GCA_004026745.1 Myrmecophaga tridactyla
GTTTCTTGAGTTTGTATCCAGCTTATTTTATGACAGAGATTTCCTTGAGTGTCAGGAGCTAACAAAACCAAATAAACAAATGCAAAACACACTTTTCATAGTCTTTGAAACTGGCTGTACTTTGACTGAGGGTTTGCTTTAGAATTTAGTCCTCCTATCAAGAAGATTAGCCCAAGTTGAATTTAAAGTACAAGGTTTTACATGTCTTTCTGAACTTGTGACTTGTCTGAGCTTGTACTTGCTGGTAGCCTTAGAAATTCCCCTGTTTATAGGAAGTTAAATGCCCCTCCATGCTGTATGAAATAGACTTTCTCCCTATTCCAGATGCTGTATTGTGGGTATCAAAAGCAGGTATTTTTCTTTGCCCCAGGCTGTTTGCCTTAATTGTTTCTTATGTGGCTTTAGCTATCCCAAGCTTCTTTTGCCTGGAAGGCAAGTACTGGGAGGGTGGCAGTGGGATCCTGAGAGAAATTTCTTAGGTCAGTCTTTCCTGGCCTGAACAAGGCCAGGGGCCACAGTGGGAGCTAGGCTGAATCCATCCCAGTGCTGGGTATGAGATGGAGGAGGGGATGGCAAGGGTGCTAGGAACTTATCCTATGGCTTTGTTTTTCTATTTTTTTGTGTGTTTTGTCCTATGGCTTTTGAAGCTGTGTTTTCTTAATTTGTCACTTGCCCAGTTAATGCCACCTTTCAACGTTTTTCCATAATTTTGTGGGAGGGTGCTGTCTTTAAGACTTCTCTGTCATTTTTTGCCTGAGAAATTAGAACAGCGGCCACCTTCAGAGCTGGGTCCCCAGCAATCTGAAATAGCTGGCCAAAAGCAGTAATTAGCGGTTTAACTCCACATCCCCATTCCTTGGAGAACCAGGTCTTTGTATCCCATCCTGGCACTAGCAGCCTGTACTAGGGGCTGTGCTTGAGTGACTCCCTGCTGCCTACTGTGAGCTGGGAGATGTGGGATGGTAGCTGCTTCATGGAAGGTAAAATTCATTGGTTTTTAATGCAATTCACCAGCCTCTTCCTTCCACTCTTCCCTGGATGCTGCACAGTGTTCTGCTCAACTACAGTGTTTCAAGATAGTTGATTCAGGTAGTTCCTACCAGTTCAGTATTTGTTCTGATGGAGGGACTGATTCCTGGAGCTTCCTACTCTGCCATCTTCCCACAATCCTCCCCAAGAACTTTGGGGACCCTTTATTCTAGTCGATTATTAAGTATTCATAAGCACAAGTGATCCTGGAAAATTGGGGCCTGGGTATTTGAAGATTTTAAGGTGGCCAGAATGGAGTTCTTATTGATTTGTGGCATTTTCCTTTATCTACCTAACTTTAACGGGTTAAGGACACTGCCAGCTTATTTATTTTAAAACAATATTTTCGGTGCTTTATCCCAACTTGCGTATTTCTTTTAGTTCTTATAAAGGCTTGAAGTGAACCGTACATCTCAAATGGGGAGTGAGCAGGTAAAATGAAAAGTTTGGCCGAGACCCTGGGAAAGTGCAAACAGCGAATGTCTTTTCTGCATCTGAACTGAAATCTGAGAGGTTTGGAGGTTCTGCACAGTGTAGCTTTGTGCATATTTCTCTGTTTGCTAGGACTGGTGTGAGCTGTCTGACAGGCCTCTGATAATCAATTCTGAAGGACACACTGTTCTCTTTCAAAATCTTGTAGAGAAAGTTGGACATAAAGTGTGAAATATATTCTCTCTTCCCAGTTCCCCATCCTAAGCATCTCATTGTGGTGAGATACCAAAAAAGACTTAAAAATACTCATGTTTATTACCTCTCCTTCCTCTAAATAGCAAGCAACAAGATATTTCCTTTTTTAGTATGGCAAAATTAAGGGGCTCCTGTGTTATGGTATCCAGGAATATTAAAACAGAATCCTATGAAAAGCTTTCAGCTAATTAGCATTTTACAGGGTGACTATTGCTATGCTGACATGTGATGTACTATTGAAACTTTGCAGAGATAAATTAAAATTTGCCTTTGTCCCCTTACCTGCTTATAGGGGAAAGCAGAAAAATGAGGTGATATGATAAAGTAAGGAGGCTGATTTTCATGTGAGGCTTAGTGGAAATTATTCCCACACTTTGTCTCATTGCTTATTCTGAAAAAATTGTGTTTTATACACTAGCTGCTCCTTTATTTGCTTGTTTCTTTTAAGATTTCTCAGTGGGACAAATATGAAAAAAAACCCTATAAAAATAGAGTCATGTGGGGGTAGGAAGGAAGGAAATTAGAAGAAGAAATATCATGGTTAGCCTGAGGGCAGATAGGAAGCTAGAAGATGAGTTGAGGGATCTGTTAAATTAAAATAAATGAAGGCATTTGTTGGTTGAGAGAAGTATCTCTTTAATTATAAGATCTTACATGTAGCTGGTTAAGTGTGGTAGATTCTAGACATACATTTCAAGAGAAAAAGTAATTATAAAAATATTGTCTAAAAGTTAATGAATGCTTATATAATAAAAAAAGTTTTTAAAAAAGTTAATGAATGCTTACCATGTGTATTACAGTTCTCTGTTTCCCCAGAGAAACAGAACCAATAGAATATATCTTCAAGAGAATATAGTTATTCTGAAGTCCTTAGTCCGAATTCCCCAGGAGAAACTTGACTGGCTGAAAATTTTAGCAAAGGCCAATGCTAAATTCCTCTTCTGACTAATGAAATCTCAGTTCTGGCCTTTAAGACCTCCAGCTGATCAGATGAGGAGTCTCCTCATGCTGAGGGAAACCTTTGTTCACTAAAGATGCACTCAACTGATTGTAGATGCAAAGCCCACCTACAAAATACCCTCATAGTAACAAATAGGTTACTGCTTGACCAAACAACTGGACACTGTAACCTAACCAAATTGACACATGAAATTAACCATCATACCATATATATGTTAAAACTGTTGGGAAGCAAGACTTTATGTATGTTGTTCAGCTAATTTTATTCTTAACAATCTCATCAGGTGGGTGCAATTTTTATTTCTATTTTTGTTTTTTTGAAGGAAGGAATTGAGGGTTACAGATGAACTTCCCTAAAGTCACTCAGCTGATGAGGAATACAATCATTGTGGCTGCTAAGGCTGTGCCCCTAACAACTACCCAAACTACGTTTGAATACTTGAGGAACTAAAACAAAATACGGGATTGAAACCGCTTTGAGTTCCATGTTTCTTTTTCTTTTTTTTTTTTTAGCAGTAGTATAGAAGCATAGCATTTTGAAGGTTAAAAGGTCCTTAGAGGTCAGTTTATAGAAGAAAAAGCTCAAGTCCAGAGAGAATGTCTTAAAATACTTGGACTCTAAACTGTTAAATTGGGTCATGTGGCACTTCAGAAAATTTTCACCTTTGTGCATCAACTTTCTAAAAAGGTTAAAATACATAGTCTATCCTGTCAGATTTTTTTTCTAGTTTGTGACATTCATCATGAATGACAGGGGAGAAATTTATATTAAATTGGACCCTACATTGGTAATGTTTGAAGACTCACATGAACTTAGCAATTAGTCCTACTTGCAAAGCTGGGGTATAGGAAAGTTTTCTATCTTGTATGGTCTCTGTCATTGCACATAGTGCAATGGAGCCTTAATGCCATTTATTTCGGAAGTGTAGTATCCCAACAGTAATTAAAGTTATGCTGTAAAACTAAATAAGTGCTCTAGAATATAGTTTAGACATTACTTGATGCTTTCTAGTTAGATCTTAAAATAGACACTAATATTTAAAAACGAAGGTTAACACAAAATTAATCCTAGAACATATTTTGATGAGAATTTGAGATAATTGGCACAAATGGAATTTTGCACCCTGAAATTTGCAACAGAAATTTCAAAACTAAATATGTTTGTGTTCTTTGAGCCGACTTTCTGTTTTTTGTTTTTTTTTTGCATAGGTAGGCACCGGGAATCCGATATGGCAGGTGAGAATTCTGCCATTGAGCCACGGTTGCACCACCCCCACTTTTTGTTTTGTTTTTTAAAAGGACCTATCCAAATGCTGAAAATGAAATAACTAGTTATGTTGAGGATTTTATGTATTTATCATGAATTAAATATTTTTCCTCGTGCAAAAACCAAACCAAACCTAGTGAATCAAACCCAGGAAAACAGACTGAATGCTGTAAAAATGTCTCAATGTTGGTTAGACTAAATTTTCTTTTGGGGTGGGGATAGGAGGTAGAATTTATACTTGATTCATAATATGAAATGTAAGATGTAAAAAATCGTGTAAAGAATCTTTCTGTTTTAAGGAACCACCAGTGTTTGTTTATTCTCCGGTAATAGCCCTGCAGCCCCCACCTAGCTCCTACATTGACACTATATATTTTCAGTTAATACGCCTCAGTTGGCCAGAGCAAGCCTCACTAATGCCATGTGCTGATCGACTGCCAGGATGGAAAGTTTGGATGTTCATCATCAGATGAAATGTTTGATTCAGTGGAATGGTGGAAGATATTTTTCTTTTCATTGCTTTCTTTTACTTCTTTTCATTTTTCTTTTCTCCTTCTCCTCTTGTCCAAATACTGCTTTAAAGAGTATTATGAAACGGTGCACAGGTGGTTCAGGGGTAGACTGCTTACCTCCAGGCAGAAGCCTGGAGTTCAATTCCCAAAATTAAAAAAAAAAAAAAAAGCATTATAAAAACAAATTGCTATTGGGTGCATGGGTGGTTCAGTGGTAGAATGTTCGCCTTTCCTGTGGGAGACCCTGGGTTCAATTCCCAGGCTATGCACCCTCCCCCCAAAGAATAAGACAAAACAAACAAACAAAACTGCTATCAAATAGTTAAGGGACAGCTTATTCGATATTTGTTATGTTCAAGCAACTGAGAAGTGATTGGTATAGGGAAAAGGTGTACAGGGGAAAATGCAAATAGTTCTTATATACTTAATAGTGTGTATCTGAGTGAGGGTAGGCTAGATTATGTTTCCTTAACAAACAGCTCCTCCACATTTCAGTGGTTTACATAGTGAAAGTTTTTTCATGCTCACGTTACATCTCCAACATTGGCTGTTTCCTGTCTTAGTTTGCCAAGGCTGCTATGACAAATAACACAAATTGGTTAGGTATCAGTACTCCATGCTGTCTCCAAAATCTGGCAGTGTCTTGCTGGCAGTCAGTTCTCTGCCTCCATCACAAGGCAGTCTGTCTCCTTCTTCCTCTCTGGCTTCTCCTGCTGTGTTCAAATTTCTTTGACTTATATGGACTCCAGTTATGTTGGATTTCGGCCCCCCCCCATTTCAGTTTGGCCTCATATTAATAGGATCATTGACATGAGCAGGGATTTGGACTTGAACATGTCATTCTGAAGGACACTAATCTACAGCAGAACCCAGACAGACAGAGGCTTCCTTCATGGTATCAGCTCCCATGATCACCTTTTCAGTGGGAATGGAGAGTAGTTCTCTGCTGGGAAGTAGTTCACTGACTGGAACAAATCCTACAGTGATACCTAATGCAGAGGGGTCAGGGAAAAGTCATACTTGCATGTGCCTGGACTGGGGAAAGTCAGAATCCAAAGACAGCTGGGAACTTTCACTGACTTTCCTTGAGAAAGGGTAATATGAATAAAGGATTAAAATGGGTGTAGTGTCAGTCTCTTCTGTCTTGTGCTGCACCCCCGACAAGAGTTTCTTATTTTTAAAAATCTGTTAGCAGAATTTGATAAACCATTATTGCATGCCAAGGCACCAGCCAAATAAGGGATCCCAGGGCATATTTGTCATTCTTTTCTTCATTCCTTTCTTCCTCCATTCTCTCAGTAAATATTTATTGAGCTATCATATGTCAACTACATAAAGTGAGCATTGATTTATTTATTTACTTGACTTTGATTTTGCTTGTCTAATCTTTGATATTTATTTCTTTAACACATTTTTACTCTCTTGTCAATCTCTTGTATGTGTGTTTTTTGAAACTATTATTTTTAACCTTCCTTTGGGGTATAGGCTTGCTGTGTTTTCTTTGCCATGTCTTCCAGATGTGCTCTTACTAAATATTTGATATTACTAAATATTTTCTCAATATTTCTACGAAGCGGTTTCAGTTAAGAATCAAACAACCATCTTAGTTTATTAACAACTTAATTAATACCTTCAAGTTTTATCCATAATACATTGAGATAAGTTCTCCCTTGCTGTTTTACTTGGAGTGTCAAGTGGCTCTAATACATGCCATTTAAGTAGTTTAAAAGACCTCTGAATAATGAATAAAATGATTCTAGGGAAGGGATCTCATTCAGACAGTAAGGCCTAGCATAGTTCTTGAATATAAGACTTTTTTTTTTTTTTTTAACTAATCACTGTTCTCTTGATTCTTTGCTTTGTCTTCATACTTCAATTGCATGGTCTGAGTTGTAATATGCTTCTGCAATTTTATCTTCTACAAAACTGGGTAAACATAAAAAAAAGTCTTCTTTAGCCTTTCAGACCTCACACGATATCTCATACATAATAGCTGCTCAATTAAGATTGTTAAATGGATTTGATTTTTATTGACTATAGTGGTTGAACTTTTGAGAAGATGTGATGCTAAGAGCAAAAAATTGTTTAGTACAGAAAGTGGTCAAGGGACTAAGTCTGAGGAGAGATGAGATGAGGGACTGCATTGAAGCTTCTCTGTGTGGAATGTTCTAGCCTATTTATATTGTCTTGACTTGTTTCAAGGGAGTAATTTGTTTTACTTTGCCTATATAAAATTAATGTTCCTGTTAAAAAGAGCTTTCTGATGTCATGAAGCTTCCATCAATCACTTTTGCTTGATTCTTGTTAACTTGAGTATTTTCCTTTCAGGAGGACACTTGAAGTAAATTCTTCTGGGACCAAATCCAGGGCTTCTGCCTGAAGAAACATAATTAACTGACATTTTAAAAGCTACTCTTATAGGCCTGTTCTGTCTCTGGGCAAAGAACGCTACCTGATTTATAGTTTATGAAGAATCTTCTTTCAGAATTTGGGTGTGTTTTATGGCAGCTCTTTTACTTGATTACTCTCATTTTTATTCACTAAATTATCCAGGACAGCTGTAGTGGTGTCACCAGAAGTATAACTTTTATGTCAGTGGACTTGAAAGGCTGACTGAAGCACAGGAGAATATTCCACAGTGAATGGGAAAGTTAGAAGTTTATGTGCATGAGCGGAAGGCAACTTTCATCCAAGCAGCTGCCTTCCCCACCTCCCTTTCCAAGGAGGGAATGATAGCTATCATTAATTGATTTTGTTTTTTTCTATGGAAGCCAAGAGTTTTGGTATCAATGGAGAAAAAATGATTGAAATGTCAAGGATTTTGTTTTGTGGCTTGCATTCTCTGAAGACTTGCCCTAAGAGTCCACCGATGGATTATAACAACTCATTCTGAAGATAATGTACAAGATATTTGTCATTAAAATTAAAAAAAATTATAAAACATGTAGGGATAATCATGCCTTCCTTTGGTGTATATGGTAATAATTATTTAAGTGACTGAAGAGGGACATATATTCACGATAAAAGATTCCAAAGAGGAGAAGATGAAAAGAGTCTCCCAGTTACCATGCTTTGGGAAATTTGATTAAGGAATGGTGGAATTTGTCTAAAAGCCACAAACATTCTTATGAATTAGAGAGTGTGGGCATGTGAGGTCTCTGTGCTTCCAAACATACGTGACTTTCATTTCTGGGTATTCTAAGGTGCTCATGTTCAGGTCCACATGCCTGGTAGCTTTGAGCTCAGGGAGTCAGACCCCATCCCTGCTTTCATGAAAATGTGTTCCCTCTGGCTTTCTTTCTTTTTTTCTTTTTTTTAATCATCACAAACATTTTCCCCCTTTTTTATGCAAAATAATATATATACAATAAAGCAATATTTCAAAGCACATTGCAACAATTATTTGTAGAACAGATTTCAGAGTTTGGTATGGGTTACAATTCTACAATTTTAGATTTTTCCTTTGAGCTGCTTCAAGATGTTGGAGACTAAAAGAAATACCAGTATAATGCTTCAGCACTCATACTTGTTTGCTAAACTCTACCTTCTTTGCATAACTCCACCATCATCTTTGATCTTTCTCCCACCCTTTAGGGGTATTTGGGCTATGCCCATTCTAACTTTTTCATATTGGAAGGGGCTGTTGATAATATGGAGTGGAACATGGAACTGGTTGATGTTCTGGAGAGGCTGGCCCCTCTGCATTTCAGGACTTCTCTGGTCCAGGGACCCATCTGGAGGTTGTAGGCTTCTGGAAAGTTACTCTAGTACATGGAACCTTTGTAGAATCTTATATAATGCCCTCAGTGTTCTTTATGATTGGCAGGAATGGTTTTGGTTTGGCAAGCTATCATATGTAGTAATAATGTCTAACTGAAGCTTACGTGAGAGTGACCTCCAGAGTAGCCTTTCGACTCTCTCAACCACTGGTACCTTATTTGTTACACTTCTTTTCCCCATTTTGGTCAGGATGGCATTGCTGATCCCACAGTGTCAGGGCCAGGCTCATCATTGGGAGTCATCCCCCACACCCTCTGGCTTTCTAATAACGAGATTTTGTGTTTTCCTTAAGTCCTAATTCTTGGTATGCAAATAAAAAAAAAAAAAAGGAAATCCTCTGCGAGCCCAGATTCCACACTATGTGCTTCCCCATCATCTTCCTCATCCATGTGAGAAGTCTTGGAGGTGAGCAGTGCACTGTTTCCATTTGGCTTTTACGTGTCCTCTGGAGAAGGTGCCAGAAACTAAGAAAAAACAAAAACAAAACAAGGCAAAACCAAACAACATCAAACTTCATCTATTCCCATGACCATCACCTGCTCCCCCTGCTTGGTTTTCATCTTGGTATCCCTTGCTGAGGCATGGAAAGTCTAGATTTGAATGTTTGAATATTGAAGCCGTTAGTCAACTGCTGCTACTTTGCCAGGTTCCTGTGACTCAAACTCTGAGCTACTAGTGCTTTGGATATTTAAAATTAGTTTCTCAATGCATTGACTAAATGCATATTGCTAGGCTTAGTTTTGTGGGTGGCACCAAAAAATTCCTAGAAACAATATAGACAGGAAATAGTTATAAGGTTACTGGTTGTTTTTCCAGTGCGGCTCCATATAGAATAGGAAATTTACATCATAACTCACCTTGCTCAGTGTCTTGTGCATTGTTGGCATTTAAAATATCATGTTGAATGAATGAGTGCTGAGAAGATTTATTGGTGGTAGACAGTGAAGTGATGAAGGGGACATTTGGGATGGGATAGGAGCACTATTTTGGGGTGCTTTAAGGAGTCGAGGAAGACAAAAGGTTCTTGGGACTGGCCAGATTAAGAAGGCTGAACCGAGATAAATGGATTGGAGCAGGAGATACATGGTATCGGGGATTGAATTATGTACCCCAGAAAAACATGTTCTTAATCTTAATGCATTCCTGTGGTGTGAGCCCATTGTAAATAGGACCTTTTTTTTAGTTAAGGTGTGGCCAGAATTGGACAGAATTGTGCTCTTGTCTAGGCTCCATCACCTATTGGACATGACCTTGAGCTGGATGTATAGTCTCTCTGGGTTTTTGGTTCAAGTTTAATAATTGGAATAACAGTATACATTTCCCAGTATTATAGTTTGGGCTCTAATCTGGATTACTGGAGTACTTTATAAGCAGAATGAAATTTAGACCTAGAGGGAAAGCCATGGGAAGAGCAGGAAACTGGAAACCAATGGAACCTCGGTACCACCATATGCATTGCCACATGACGGAAAAGCCAAGGACCAAAATGTTGCTGGGAGCCAGACCCAAAATATCACAGTCTTCAAGTACAGAGTATCGCCTTGCTGATGCCTCAGATTTGAAGCTCTCCTGGTCTCAAAACCATGAGCCAATAAATTCCAGTTGTTTAAGCTAACCCATTGTATGGTGTTTGTTTTAGCAGCTAGGAAACTAAGACAAGTGAGAGTTTTTTTGTTTGTTTTGTTTTGTTTAGAAAAGCTTCTAGGGCACACCATAAATCTACCTCAGAAAGAAGAATAACTGATTTTCTTGATGCTAACAGTCTGTGAAATGTTCCTTGGGGAGTACAGGAATACTCATTGAAAGAATAGGATTTTGCGGTAAGACAGAATTGGGCACTTGTCTAGGCTCTGTCATCTATTGGACATGACCTTTAGCTGGTTGTATAGTCTCTCTGGGTTTTTGGTTCAAGTTTAATAATTGGAATAACAGTATACATTTCCCAGTATTATTTTGAGAATTAATAATATATGTAAAAGTTACTAACAATAGTGTGCATGTATGTATTTGCATGTGTATATGCCTGTGAATGTGTGTGTATACAATCTTGTGATTTATTAAGTGCTGCTCAAGTGCGTGCTCTGTGCAAGGCTGGAAAGTGTACTAAGCACTTTCTAGATATTAACTCAATCCTCACAACAATCTATTAGGCTGGTATTATTTTCCTTTTTTTTTTTTCAGATGAGGAAATTCAGATATTAACCAGTGACATAATTGCCTATTTAATATGCTGGTCTTGATTAAATGCATCTTGATTTCCTTGGCAACAACATATAAAGAGTAATTATATTGGCTAATATTTATTAAGCATCTTTGATAACTTTTAACACCTGTTCTAGTTTGTGAGCTGCTGGAATGCAATATACCAGAAGCAGAATGGCTTTTAAAAAGGGGGAATTTCTTAAATTGCAAGTTTACAGTTCGAAGGCTGTGGAAATGTCTCAATTAAAGCAAGTCTATAAAAACGTCCAAATTAAGGCACCAACAAGAGGTAACCTTCACTCAAGAAAGGCCAAAGAAGTTCAGCGTTTCTCTCTCAGCTAGGAAGGCACATGGAAAACATGGTGATGTCTGCTAATTTTCTCTCCAGGCTTCTTGCTTCATGAAGCTACCCTGGGGTGTTTTCCTTTTTCATCTCCAAAGGACTCTGGCTGTGTGGGCTCTCGTGGTTCTTGTGGCTCTCATGGATCTCTTGTCATTCTCCAGCTTTCTCCAAAATGCTTCCTCTTTTAAAGGATTCCAGTAAACTAACCAAGACCCACCTGGAATGGGTGGAGACACATCTCCCTCTAATCAAATGTTAATACCCACAATTGGGCATGCCACATCTCAGTGGAGATAATCTAATCAAGTCCCAACCTACAGTGCTGAATAGGGATTAAAAGAGCCACAAGATGGGTCAAGATTAAAACATGGTTTTCTAGGGTACATAATCCTTTCAAACTAGCACAGCACCTATAATACTTTAGATTTACTTTTGAGTCCAATCTTACATAGGGGGTAGGTTTTAAACTTTAAAGTGAAAAATGCTCATGGTAAAAATTATCCTTAAAATACCATAATTTCCACTACTCTTCACTTGAGAAGTGGAATGTTTAAATTCAAGGCATTTTTGCTTTTGTTCACTTTGGTATTCCCAGAACAGAGAGCAGTGATCAGTACATATATATATTTTTGAATAAGTTGATAGTTCACCTGCATTGATGGTCCAGTTGTAAGACAAGGGTGGTACTTTTTAATACTAATGTCCCATTTAGTGCAGTAAAAGGCTCTCCTTATGAAATGCTCGTGGAACTCCCTTTGTGAAGTCCTTATAGTGAAATTTCTCTAACTTTATGCAAATATGGTATGACTCCTCTCTTTGTTTTTATATCCTCTTACAACAAGTTACATCTTAAAGACAAATTCTAAGGCAGTGCAACGGTGGCTCAGTGTCAGAATTCTTGCCTGCCATGCCAGAGACCCAGGTTCAATTCCCTGAGCCTGCCCATGCTAAAAAACAAATTCTATTCTGCCTGTTCGACCCATTTGAAAGACAAAAAATCTAGACTCAGAAGAGACTAGAAACTTGTCCAAAGTCTCACTGCTAGAGCCTCTTGACTGACCCTCAAAATATAACTATTTCCATGTTAAAAATGTAGTTTTCCAGTCTTCCTGTAGCAACTACACAATGTCTGTTTAACCTGGGCAATAAATAAATAAATAAATAAATAAATAAATATATAAATAAATAAATAAATAAATAAATAAATAAAATAGGGAGAGAATAAGAAATAAGAACTAATTAAGCAAGATTTTTCTTTTTTTGCATGATGCTATGGAATAAAAAAGAGAAGTTGAATAAAAAACTTTTGCTTTGGTTTGCAGTAATGTTTTCATTTTGTTTAGCCCTTTCTTAAACAAATGTGACTGTCTGAACCTTTGGGAGTCCAGTTGAACCTTACTGAGGCTAAGCTTCCAAGATGGGATAATTATTGGCTCCAACAACTATTGCCATGGAATCTACTAGCACTTAAATTGGGCCTGATGTTTCTGATAAATTCCCTGGATGGTCAGCAACTTGGCCTTAGAAGTAAGGCTTTTACTTTATATGCAGGAATCAGTCATCCAGAATAATTTGTCTGTATCGATATCCTGATTACAGGCGTTTTAGAAAATTTACTATGCCTGACTTGGTCAGGGCCTGGATTGTGTGTAAGTCAGTGTTAGAGAGGGGGGCTTTAGTGATTTCTTCATTTTGAGGACTTTGTATTAAATAAGCTTAGGAACTTCACTTTTAATTCTTTGGTGATGACTTTTTATTCTTGAAATGATGCCAGAACTTGGCTTATTTTTCAGACTCAAATTTTAAAAATATTATTATTTTAAAGCAGTTAGGTTTGACAATCAGGCAGCCTGATTGTTTGACTCATTATTACTCACAAGCAGCTGAAGTCAGTGGCTTGAATTTTGAGCCAGTTTATTAGGAAATATTCATCCAAAAAGCATTCATTGGGACTCCTCTGGATCCAGAGTATCAAGAGGACCAGGGAAGCCAGTAATAGAGATGTCTTATTTCCATGATGATATCTCAAATTTGAATGTTCTGCCATTTACATTAGTCAGAAAATTATGTAGTACCTTGATACTACATAAATATTGACTGATGTGATTAATCTTTAAAAAAAATCTGGGCATCTTTGCTGTAATACCTAAATGCAAATACCTTGCCATTTATACCTAAGCATAAACTGTCATTTAAATGGTAGGGGGTGGGGTGGGGTGTGTTGATTTGATAGCTGCAATCTGGTTGCATCTTTATTGAGAAACTGTATTGAAATTAACTTATGGGCGGTTCCTATAAATGATTTCATGATACAGTAACACTGTATTAATCTTTTAGAAGTCCACTCTTGGCTCCTTTACTCAAGTAACATTGCCAGACTTTACAGCTGCAGTGTAATTTAAAACAATGTGAAATTGCCCTGTTTATTCATTCCAAGTAAAAGGGTTAATTCTAAATTAATTTTTATGTCACGAGTTGATTGAATTGAGTAACAGCCAAGTTCTTTCATTCTTCTTTGGTCTGTTTTTCTTAAAGCCTTTTCCCCTAATGCTTCCATTTCGATTTAAAGGCTTCAAAAAACAGAAGAGAAAAAAATATCCTAAAAGTTATGTCTTATCCTTTATCTGCATCAGAATAGCTAATAAAGGCCGTTGTGTTAGGAATTCCTGAAAATGGAGTCATGGAAAGGCTTTATATCCTATGCTACCAAAACCTGAAGAAAACCATCAGATTTTGAATGAAAGCATAGGAAAAAAATCAGGGCTCTGTTCAGCCAAATACTCCCAGAGGATGAATGCATTCTTATCGTGTTGGCCTTCCAGAAAAGGAGGTGGTGGCTCAAGGTCCGGTTGATACCTGTATACTTTTTCAGGACGCTCTTCATGAATTCTAGGGTCTGTAGATTGCATGTTACACAATATTTCATTCTACTCTCTTGTCTTGGTTAATTCAATCTTCAAGTTTTTCAGTAGCGCTTCCTTCCATTCAGATTTGCACTCATCTCAGTTTACTTGACTCCTTCATTAAGGCCTCTGTCATTGGTTCTGAAAGGAAGAATGGTTTCTTCCTGTTCCCATTATTGTTGTTTTTATCAATGGTCATTCTTTACCTTCTCCTAAAAGATCTGCCCTCAAACCACTTTTCATCTTGACCTAGATGTGATAGCTCTGCCTGGATGCACTTAAATGAAACGTGGTGAAAAATTAGAACTTCTTGTGTTCCCTGCTGAAGAATCTCCCTTCTCCCTGTATTGTCAATCACTGCCAACAGACTCCTCCATCATCCTTTGGGATTTGGTGAAAATTCCTTGGGCCCCAGGTATTTTGGGATGAAGTTGCATCCTTCTGTTTCTGTTATAAAATTGGTCATTGGCCCATGTTCTGGCTTCAGTCAACTTGTCCCTGACAAGTTAGGCAAATAGTGTCAGTTTTTTTCTCCATATTTGTTGCAAAACTAAACAGAATTAATGAGGTTTTGTTGGATATTATGCAGTTTTTAAAAAAATGACCATTTTCTACGCTGTAGGAACCTTCTTATAGTCAGTTGCTCTTGACCTTTTCTACTACAGATTCATCAGGTTGTAAAGTTTTCTTAGTTTGCCAGGCTGCCATGATAAATAACACACAGTGGGTTGGCTTTAACAACAAGCATGTATTGCCTCCCAGTTTTTGAGTCTAGAAGTCCAAAATGAAGGCATCAGCAAGGATGTGTTTTCTCTTGGGAATCTGTTGAGTTCTGGTGCTGGCTTGCTGTAGTCCTTGGGGTTCCATGGCTTATATCTCCACCTCCCATCACATGGTGGTGTCCTTGAGCTCCTCCTGTCTGCTCTTCTGGTTTCTGCTGACTTCTAGTTTCTGACTCCTGTGTGTCCATCTCGGACTCATCTTTATAAGGCCTCCCTCATTCAATTGGATGATACCTTAACTAAAAATCACATCTTCCAAAGCTCCTATTTACAATGGGGTCACATTCACAGGGACTTGCATTAATATTAGGAATATACCTTTCATTTAGGTTTCTACCACACAGGTGAATCCTCTGGACTGTCTTTCAGAAAAAATGTTTTCAATGCATAAATTAAAATATGGAGTGTTACAAGTGAAACCAGTTATGTTGGAACAAGTTATGAAAATATTAAAAACAAATTTTTTTTTTTGCATGGGCAGGCACTGGGAATCGAACCTGGGTCTTAGGGATGGCAGGCGAGAACTCTGCCACTGCGCCACCATTGCCCGCCCTAGAAACAAATTTAAGATATATTAATATATGTGCTTCTTTTTTTTTTTAAACTATTTAAGTGACAAAATGCAGTGGTGATTCTAAGAACTACCATAATTTTAAAGTATTAGTGACAATCAATGATGTTTTGAGATACCTGCAAACACTGTAATGTGAAAAAAATATCTATAATTTCTTTTGGTGACAGAGTCCCAGATTCTTCTAATACTACAGAATTATCATTAGTATTAGTGGTTTATAAATTGAAGCAAATGTTCAGTGTCAGTTAGATTAAATGAAACTAATATGTAATATTTCCCCTTCCAAGTTCACAGACACTCTCAGTGTGACCAGAGACCCCTCCTGTCCACATACAATTTGGCTTGAGTTGACTTCCCTATCCACATAGGTACTACATGTTTTGGACAGTGGTACCCACTTGTTTTCCCATCTCACTGTCCTTGTTAGCCCAATATTGCCCCTATCCATGCCCCAGAGTCACACCTTCTAACACTCAACCATACTAACCCCATTTTACATTCTGTGTGTAGATGTTCATCACCATGAGGCTATTTCTTTTCCCTTATGTTAAATTCCATTTAAGATCCTCAGTCTTCTGACATTCAATCATTGAGTAATAGTCTATATTTGTAAAGCATATTTACAGTGTATATGTTTGCCTAGAATGTTTCACTTGATCTTAATAAAAAAGGTATAGATTTTATCCCATCTGTCCATTCATACATCTGTCTATCCATCCATCCATCCATCCATCCAATATTTATTGAGGGCCATGTACCATGCAGAGACTAGGCACTTGGGAAGACAGTGGGGAAATGCTATGTGACAGCATAGCGGGGAGACCTAGTCTAATGTGAGTTAGTCAGGGAAGACCAGAGGCAGAGAGATTTAAGCTAATGTCTGTAAACTCTGGTGAAAAGGCTCTGGTGGTGATTTGAAGTAAAAGGGAGAATATTACAGTAGAACAAACAGCAGGCAGTTTTCTACAGATGAGGAAAGAAACTGTTCCTTAATGTTCAGTGACTTTATAAGGCTACACAACTGCGAACCTAGGTTGCTTTGCCTTTTTACTCTGTGCCATCTCAGAAATGACATTATCTTCCACAGTGTTCTGGTGCTATTCACTGTTTCACTTCATAGTTTCATCCTGAATTAACTAATTTGCTGTGTATGTCTCTTGTCTTCCCTTTTCAATTGGGTAATCATTGTGGAAACTTGTATGTGTATGTATGAGTTTTAACTCTGGTACAAGCTATAATTTTGTGAAGTTGATTGGTAGCCAGGAAAGACTTAATATTATATAATAATGATAATGATGATAATATGAAATAGTGTTAGTCAACATTTGTTGAGCCTCTTTGTGTGTGCCAGGCCTGCTTCTATATATTTTACATATATTATTTCATTTAATCTTCAGAATATCCCTCAGAGATAGGTAATATGAATGACACACCAAGGGGTCAAGTGATCTGAGGTTTCAAATATATCTAGAACGTAGTCAAGCTAGGATTTAAACCCAAGCAATCTGACTCTGGAGCCTACACTCGTAATTACTAAGCTTTATACTTGGAATAGCAGAATGATAAAGAACTCGCACAAAACCCATACTATAATTTGTTGCTTTGCTTGCAGGGCGTCCTGACGCATCAGCCAAAAATTTATTTGCTGTTATTTTTATATTTTATCAGTGAATTATCTTGCAGGTTTAAGAGACCTTAAACCTCTCTTTTTCCTCTCTGTCTGAGTAGCTGGGACTTATTACCTTATTCACAGCTTCTCTGCCATCCCTGCACTCCACCATCTGCCAATAAGCTCAGCTCCAAGGTAAAGGAAGGATTGCCCTGGCAGAGGTTGAGAATCACTGTTGAAAAAAATTGCAGACCATGTACATTACAAAAAAAATCAACTCCCTTAGCAAAGATATTAGCTATATCCAATTGAAATTAAGTTCTTCTCAAAATGATTTCCTTTTCCTGTTTGAGGCTGTGACCCACAGCTCTCATCCTCACAATTATCCACTGGAATGGTACAGTTGAACAGCAATAATTATTAACTATGAATGGAATATTCCATGGAACTTGGTTTTCCTCATGAGTCATGTAGCCAAATATTTTTAATGGTGTCTAAAGAAAGGATCCACTTGAAAAATAGAGGATGTGATTAAATCAAATGTAATTAACTACTGAAAAATTCAACAGCTGTTGTTCTAGGTGCTGAATTGCATATCTTAACCCATATTTTTTCTCCACTTTTGAGGTCTGAACACTTTTAGATTATCCTATTATGTACATAGGTTACTTAAGAGTACAAAGTGACATGATGTTTGCTAGTCATAGGTAGAAATAGAGGCAAAATGGAAAGTTCTAAAACACGAATATTTAGGGTAGTATTTAAAGGAAGAGTATGGTAATTGGGTCAGTTTATATATATATGTATGCATGTATATGAGAAAGACACATGTGCTGGAAAGGAAAAACAAAATAATGCAAAACACCCATATCACATATTAGAATAGTGCTTTAAAGATGGGGAAATGAGCCTTAGAGGTTAATTAATTGACCAAGAGGCTATGGGACAAGCTAGGACAGAGCCAGGGTTGATATCCTTCTGGCTTCAAGTACACTTGACCTTTGCTTTTTGACCAAAGAGATGCCAGGAGGATCCATTAAAGAGCAAAGAAGAGAAAAAAGAAATGATTTTCTTGGGGGCCAGTATGGTAGAGTTGACTTTGGATTCATAAGCTTGGTTCAGCAGAACTCTGGGGTTTAGTAGCTGTGTGACCAGGGTCAACTACGAAACCTAAGACCTCAAGTTTGGAGAGCCTCATACTTAACCTGAAAGGTTTTTCAATGAAGAGCTTACCGCCTTTGAGGATTAATTGAGATCACGGTACATGAAAGTATCTTGTGTTCAACAAATGCCGAATTCCCTGTCTTCCCTTTACGTATAGATCTATGAGTTGTTTAAATTTTTTTAATGATATGTGGTTTTCTTCTGAGTCCTCTTTCTGTGACAAAACCTTATACAAAACCATTTTATTACATGCAGCATGTATATAGTCTTAATAAATAGAAAATAATAGTTGAGGTTTTGCTCATTGTAGGGTACCTTCCAGGACAATGTCCTCTGGCCAAATGATGTGAGGTCCTATGGAGAACTGAAGATGCCCTCCACATCTTTTTCTTTAAAAAAAAAAACAACAGTGAAGATGTAACATAAAGACCAAGAGAAATGATGACACATTAATATTTTATACCTTTTAAACCTTGTGGCTGTGTATTTTCATTTAGCATAGTTATAATTTTTGCTGTGGAATGGTAAATGTCTAGATCCGTTCTACATAATGGAAAGTTGACCTCAAGGAGAAGGAGGATAAATGGATTAAACAAGAAAAAAAGCTTAGTGGAGATTCTTGTGGTTTATAAAAAGGAAGAGATTGAGGAGGGAGGATGTTGGTGACTGAGGATTAACCAGGGATACCTGATGCAGGATTTTGATGTAGAACTTGATGGTAAGGGATGGTGGGGGTAGGGCATGCACCCCTCCTTTCTGGTAGAATGGAAACAAGCATTAGAGGGTAATAAATATATTTAGTCTAAATCTCAGTTCCTTATATTTATACAAGAAAAGATTAGATTGCAGATTTATTATAACTTATTCCCCAAAATATCTGGGAGTGAATATAAACAAACTAAATATTCCTGTATTATTCATATTAAGAGGACGGAGGTAGGAGCAGGAAGAGGGTGTGAGTGGAAGCTACAGAACAATGAATAATAGAAGAATCACTGATCACTGAAAACTCCCACAGAATCCTCTCCTCTGCCTTCTGCCTGACCTTTTTGGCTGGACAACACTGGACACAGCTGAGTCCTCAGCCTGAGGGAAGGGTGGAGGGAAGAAGAGATGGCTCACATACTCAGGAAAGTTGATTAGGTACCTTAAAAAAAAAGCTCTATTCTGCCACCCTACCCCCACTTAAAAACTATTTTCTTCTCAACTTCCCACACTCAGTGAAATATACTTGTAAACCTCTAATACTCGGCTTGAACCTCACTATAGTGATTGGAGTCAGATGTTTAGACACACTAGGCTAATGCGCTTTGACTTGGCCATGGCCAAGATCATAAATCCATATGACAGATACTGCAGATACTGGGCGATTGCCATTTTTGTTATGAACATAAATTATGTTGGACTCGGAGCCTCATGTAGAATTGTGTGTTATGTTGCTGTGACGACTAATCATCACGGAAGGCTTTGTTTGATGTTGGTCCTGATTGTCTAATTTCAGGAGTCTGAAATGCAATGAAGGGCACCAGTTTCAAATTCGGATGTCAGCCATGATAATAAAGTTTTATGAATGTGCTTTAAAGCAATTTAAGTCTTACAAATGGTTCCCAATACATAAAGGATAAAGTTGTTCAGTGCTTTTAGAGTGGCTTGTACATATGCATTCACAATATTGTAAAAAGAAAATTGTATTGATAAGATGTAAAGCAGCAGTTATAGTGGTTAGGAACATGGCTTTGGAATCAAACCTCAGTTTGAATCTTGGCCTACCACTTTCCTGTTCTTTAATCTCACTCAATTTCTTTTCCCCCATGTAGACAATGGGACTAGCAGAATATAATGCCTATTTCATGGAGATGTTGTGACAATTAATTGAGATGTATTGGAAAGGCATTTTAGCCTGGCATATAGTATGTGCTCAATAAATGCTAACTGCTATTATTAATAATTCGGAATAAATAACAGAGTTACCCCCTGTGCCAGTTTGAAAATATAATGTGCCCCAGAAAATTCATGTTATAATCTTGATGTAATCTTGTGGGGGCAGCCATTTCTTTTAATCCTGATTCAATATTGTAGGGTAGAAAACTTTGATTAGACTATCTCCATGGAGATGTGACACATTCAATTATGGGTGTGACCTTTTGATTAGATGGAGATGTCACTCTACCCATTCAAGGACTGGAGTCCTTTAAATAGGAAACATTTTGGAGAACAGAGACACAAGCAGAACCCATAGGGATGACAGAGCCAGCAGAGATGCTTGGAGAGCAGGTGCTTCAGCATACACTGACATAGATGTTCAGAGATGTTTGGAGCCCAGCATATGTTGTCGTGAGCTTTCCCATGAGATGGTAAGCAAGCCAGAACCCGGAGAGAGACAAGGGAGACTAAGAGATGGAAGCAAGTTCCAGAGAAGAAATGTGAGGAACCTCAAGAGGAACAGAGGCTAAAAGCAACAGAGCCCAGGAGCAAGGGACTGCAAATGCCAGTCACATGACTACGCAGCTGACAGAAGTGTTCCAGACCCATCAGCTTTTCTTGAATTAAGGTACCTTTTCCTGGATGTCTTAGTTTGGACATTTTCATAGGCTTAGAACTGTGAACTTTTAACTTATTAAATTCCCTTCATAAAAGCCATTCCATTTCTGGTATATTGCATTCTGACAGCTTAACAAACTAATACACCTCCCTCCCTCCCCCCAACGTCTTGACTTTGTAGCACTTTCATGAAAATGCAGAGGAACTGATGCCTGTGTTGTTATTGTAGTTGATGTTGTACAGCATCTTTGTTGTGCTCCTTAAAACAACGTGAGAAATGCCAACAGCGTGCCTTGAAGTGGTAGCATTGGGCAGGATGTTGAATTTTTTTAGACATGTTTTTACAATGACGTGTTCTTTACATTTTCCATCTCTTCTCTTGCCTCCTTTCTCCTTGGGAAATTTGGTGACAATAAAGTGCATATGTTTTCTTGGCTGGTATAAAAGATCTAAATCTATTGAGTTTATAAAACAACATGTGACAGGGGAAGAGGAACAGGACCTGAAGTCAGAAACCCACCCTTGCCGGTCCATCTATCTTCAGTTTTAGAGGAGAGATTTTGGAAACATCACCAGCTGGGTGATGCCTCCCTGACTCCCGTCAGTCATTACTTCCTTTGCCTCTGTGCCCGGTATTGCTATTTGTGTACATGTCCCCTCCTATGCTTGGAACACTGTATGCTTATTAAAAAAATACTAGTTGCCCACAGCTAGACTGTGAAGTTGTTGAGAATTTTATGCACCCAGCATAGATCTTGACAGGGAGTACTGGCTTGGAAAGATGTTTCAAATGATTGCATGGCCAGCATCAAAGCATGAGTTTAGATTTGCTCGCTGGGTGGTCTTGGGCCATTTATTCACTCTTTAAACCCCCAATTTCCTTGTCTCTAAAGTAAGCGTAACGCCTGATTTTTTCTACTCACAGATAGTAGATGTGAACTCAAACAAACAAATGTGACTACATTCTGTAAACTTCAAAATACCAGGCAATAGAAGAAAATACAATGAGTCATAATAATAGCAATAATGCTGAAATACAAGTGGTAGTATTTATTATGGTATGGTTTATGATTGTGAGAATTAGAAACAACAGTAGAGAATTTGTTAAATAACTGATGTTATGGCCAAAGAATATAGTCCTGGGCAGCTAATAATATTTGTTTTTTATTATGTGTCAGGATCTGTATTAAATATTTAATGAATATTTCATTTAAATCCTTATTAAATCTGGATACCATTATCCTCATTTTACAGATGAGCTAGGACGAAGTTTGCAATATTTTGGACATTGATAAAAAGAAGTTGAAAAGCAGTATGTAGAGCGCAATACATATTTGGTTTGAAATGAGCCTATATTATTTTGTAATAAATAAAGTAAAGCAATAAATGATCATTCCATTTGGAAAAAGTGCTATTGTAAAAAAGAAGTCACTAAGAAACTAAATATTAATGCCTTTGAAAATATAAATTTACTACTTAGTGTTTCTGGCGGTGAAATTGTTAACCTCCTGAATTAAAATAGGTATTCAGATGAAAAGATACCCAATATTCTTTCTTTTCCTCCCCCCTTACCTAGAATTTTGCATATGATTTCTGAATCTCACAATTGACTTGCATCTGACTTTTATTTGCCATATATGGGAGGGAGAGTGACATTTTAGCCAGTAAATAATGTAGTTTCAATTCTCAGTAACTAAAGAACTTTCAGTCACAAATACCTCTTTTCCATGAAGGAACAAACCCTTGAACCTTCAAAAATGTAATATACCAAATGATCTCTGTCTTAGACTATATAGAAGTTAAATGTAATTAAATCTGCCATCTTCTCCATTCACCTGTCATGTGAAGGTGCTCAGCCCAGGTGAGCAGCTGTGTAAGTAGCTGGCCTAGGAATCCTCTGCTAACCATTTATGTAACTATGACAAAGCCTAAGCTTGCAAAGTCCAAGTCATCCATTACTAACTGTTTATGTGCCAGGGAAGTTACCAGTCTTTCAACATGCGCTAGTAGAGAATCACACCGAGGGAGTGAGGCTGCTGCCCCTGTCCTCTGTCTGCTGAGCCTCCTGGGTACCTGCGCCTTGTTGCCTGTGGGATTCCAACTCATTGTTGCCTCAGAAACTTTTGTTACCACAGAACTTTCTCACACTCACTGGCCCAGATGTTTGCTGAATTCCAGGGCTAGTGTGTGTGGTCAGGCAGCCAAATTCCAATTTTAGAATGCTGCTTGTGACCATGGAACTCTGTTAACTCAGGCTTTTAAAGGGCTGACAGGGTGAGTCTATGTATGTGTTGGGCAGGGAACAGTGATAAGATTGAGCCACAAATAATATTCGTTCTGAAAGCAAACACGTATTTTGATTTCTAGAGCTTTTGAGTGCTGGCACTGATGAAACAAAGGTATCTGAAAAGTGGAATAGTTCTGGAATTTTAGCTCATCCATGTTCCACAAAGGACTTTCCTAAAATTCTTTCAGACCCATGTAACACTTGTTAACATCATCTCTTAATTTTTAAATCTTCATAACCTTCTTGAATAATGTGTTTCAGAATCTGACACCGTTTCTAAGTCACGAAATTCTTTCTAATGCCTAAAATAAGCCATTCTCCTTCTGATACTTATGGAAGAATGTACATTTCTTCCCTCCCTTCCTTTCTGCCTTCTTTCTTCTCTCCCTCCTTCTTTCTCTGTCTTCCTTCCGGAATACTTAAGTACCTATTCTTTGACAGGTATTGTTCTTGGCATTGAGGATACAACTTTGAACTAGACAGATAAGTGCCCATGCTCTCAAGAAAACTAACTTTCTAATGGGGACAGATAGACAATAATAAAGAACTACAATAAAGAGAAGGGACTGAGAAGCAGGGACTTGCTGTGTTTGATTGAGTGGCCTGGGAAAGCTTCTCTTTGGAGGTGATTTTTCAGGTGAAACCTGAATGAGAAATTATGGGAGAGACTATCAGCCAGACCTGGAGACTACATTTTTTCCATGTGTAAATGGTGATGGGATAGGGCCAGGTAATAATATCTCCCTTAAGGGTTGGTTGGAATTAATTTTGAGGTAATATGCAAGAATGTCCAGCAGAGTGCTTTGGCACATGACAGTATTAAATAATAATAGTAGGGCTTTAAAAATGCACCCCCCCCATAATTTTGCATGTCTCTTAGTTGAAATAGAAAACAGTTGCTCATCATAACATCTGTATGAAAATCTGTTGGCTGTACAGACCAGGATAAAAGATTTACTAGAGCCATGCTTTGGATACAGAATTTGGACCAAACAGGATGACTCCAGAATCTAGCTTTGACCTTGAGATTACCAAAGGGGTTAATTATGTTCCATTATTTGCCAACTTTATTTCAGAAGTTGGCTAGAACTTAGTTGTTTGATGGATGAGTTGGATATAGGGCTTCACAATATGAACCATGCCTCAGATTTACTTAACTCCATTCCTCCTCCCCAAGGAGGTAAGTTGCAGGAAGTCCTGAAGGCAGGGCCAACACTAACCTCTGGAGGCTCTTCAGATATGCTCAAATGCTTGGCAGATCCTCCGTTGAAGACCCTGAGTTCTTGCACTGTAGAGCATGGAAGAGATGACTTTGGCCTGGGAAGGTTTGACAGCAGGTGTTACTTAGTGGCTGCCAAGTGCTGGATGATAGAGATTCTTCATTGCAAGGATGCAGGATAAGCACATTTTATTGTATATAGGCCAATTTTAATCTATTCTTACTAGGTCATGTGTGTTTCAGTCTTTATTTCAAGTGCTTCACTCAAGGTTTACTGAATTAACACAATAATAATGAATGCTCTCATTTTTGTAGCATTTGCCCTTTGTCCTGGATCTTTGGGCTTCACAACAACCCTGGAGGATGTTGGGACTAGTCCAGGAATGGTATCCCCAAGTAGTGTGACATTGTGATTAGGGACTATTAATACTCTGGTGCTGAACTGCCCTGGTTGGAATCCTGGCTCCACCACTAGCTGTGAGATCCTGGTTAACTTATTTAATTGCTTTGTGACTTGGCTCTTCATTGCAAAGTGGGGGTCAGTGCTCACCTCTTAGAATTGCTCTGAGAATGATAGTTAATATATGTAGATACCTTAGAGTAGTGCCTGGGTGTGGGCTGAGACTTTATATGGTAGAGACTGAGACCCAAGTGGTCATATCTCTTGTTTGAGTGAGCAGATTTGCAGAACTGCGACCCAAATTGGATCACTTGACTCTAAATCAAGTAATCTTTCTCCTTTTTTCTCATGTTGAATAATTATTTATTATGATCTAAAACACAAACCCAGTAGTATAATAATGTTTAAGATTATGGTATTATAATAGCACACTGTTAGCAATAATTTTATTATCTCTGCTTTATAGATGGGGAAACTGAGGTACATTGTGGTTAATTTGAAATGACTCAATGTTACTTTTGTTGATATTCTTAATACTCCATTAGTCTTTTTCTATCTACTTCATAGTTTTATAAGAACATATTATGAGTGTGAAAAGCATAAGAATGAAGACATTTCCAGTATTATAATTAAGTGAACTTACCTGGAAGGCAAAACTATAAAAGAATATGATTAAAAAGATAAACTAGAAACATATGGATCACGATGAGCATTTTTCCCTTCTAAAATAATTACCTAACAAGGTTAGAGACTTGTCTCAGCAATGCTGCCATTTCTCAAATATTCCTGAAACTTCTCTTTGGAATTTCCCTGAACAATAAGCAACACCTTATTTTAAATAAACTTTTGAGGTTTATTTTAATTTTCTAAAAGGAAAACAAAAAAAAACAAAAGCAAAAAAACAAAATTATTTGAGGAAAAACAGTTTAAAAATGGGAAAAATCACTTGATAATTTTTTTTAGATGTATTGTCTTAAAAAGTAAAACAAGAAAATGGTAGGAGAATAATCAATTTGGGGTTAAAAAGTTACAGGCATGGCAAGATTGGGATTTTCCTGTGTGCCTCCAGCATCAGATAGGAGATTTTCAAATGGAGTTCTCTGTTTCAAATGGAGTCCATGAAAGAAGCGAATTCCCTTCTAAGGTGTCTTCTCTGGTGAATTCTCTCCTAAGGAGTCTTCTCTGAAGGCTAGTATTCATGGTGTGCTTGGTAGATGTCAGCATCAGAAATCCTCTGTATGATATGAAGAAGAAGAGTCAATAAACTTATGAATTGGCTTGACGTCATAACTTTTCTTTCCAAGGGTAATCACTTAAGTGAAAGCTTTTTGGCTTTTACTATAGCCGTCAACGAATGGAAAGATTTGAATTTTATGAAATCTAGGAAAGAGGATTTTAGGTGGAACACTCACCAACACGTTTGAGAGACTATTAAAATGTATTTTAAAAATGAGTGGAAAGCGATTTGCATGAAATACAGAGTATGTTTTCTGGGGGTAAGAAATGAAGCCTGCAGGTCTCTGAAGAGAGCGCTAGCATATTGATTTGGGAGTAGAGGTGGGAGGTGAAGTTATAATGGTGTTCTGTTAAGAGTGGCAGAGGAATGGTGGGCTCCTAGAAATGTCCTGAAGGAGGACGAAAGGAGAATTAGGCAATGGGCTGTACTGATTGTCCAAAACCAGCTTGAAGTAATTAACCCAGCTGGCCACCGGTGTGCCATGAACAAAACGAGAAGTGGTGTCTGCTTGGAGTTGCAGAATCAGTTGGGAAATATTAAGGTCAGGTACTTTCCTGCCTCAATAAAACCGATACCAAGCCAAAGCCACGGATTTCCATCAGCCATCAATGAATGGGGGCTATCATTTAATTCCCCTGAGGCAACACATTGTGTGTGGATATACCAAATGTCTTGGAATGCACCTCTGGGATTTTCTAAAACTTTGCATAAACATATCAAAGTCCAATTTAATTTGTGATTTCCAGTTGTAGTTGTGGCTCTGGTTGGTAACTTTCATAACTTATTTTGCCTGTATTTTAAATTGAATCTAAGATAGGCTCTTTTGCACACATCAAGTATGTGAATGTGTAATCGTATTTAGGAAATCTAAGCCTGAGGAGACAATTTTAACTTGTTTTGAGATGAGAATAAGCTGCTGTTTGAAGGCTGACATCATTTTGAAGAATACAAGCCAGGAAACTGCTACACAAACATCTAAATTAAAAAGACCCTTCCATATACCTGTTCTACTTGGGGAAAAGAATTCTTATATCCAGGAAAGGAAACATGAGCATCGTTCTTTCTTTTTTTGAATGCAGCTTTTGGTTGGGGAAGGAAAAGGAAAAAGAACTATTCTGTGGCTTTGAATGGGTACTTACTCTCTGCCTCTCATTTTCCTCCTATCTAAAATAAGGTTAATAATATATTTTTCTTATTTAATTTTTGTGAAGATTAAATGGAATACACAAGCACCTGGCATATAAGTGTACAATAAACATTTAGGGAGAAAAAGACTCGGCTGTGTATCTGACACCATATCAAGTACTGTTCTCACAGCCATGGAAGGTGGGTACAGTCACCCTCTTTTACTCTGGGGAGGTGAAGAATCAAGAGTTAAGTCATGTCCTCATGGCTCCATATTTTGCAGCGGTGGGGCTGGGATTCAAACCCAATTTCTTCCAACTTTAGAAGCTCATATTCTCACTGGTCTTGCTTTTTCTGATTATTAGCCTTTGCTGGGGAGTGGATGTTAATCAATTCATTCATTCCTTTAGTTTGAAATTGAGTATCTTGCTCTGGTTCCACTGTGTCCTAGCTGAGAAAGATCAGGCAAGTTATTTCACCTTTCTGTGCCTCAAATTCTTCATTTGTAAAAATGAGCGTCCAGTGTTCCATTTGATTTCTGCTTCTCCTGGAAATGGTGAGTCTAACCCTTTTTCTGCCATCAACCACCAGAATTGCAAAGTGAGTGTAAAGAGCAGACAAATTCACTTATGTAACAGAGGGTAGAGATACTGTATTAATTTTCCAAATAATCTGGGAAATTCTGAAATAGAAAACATATCTGGCCCCAAGGGTTTCAGAAAAAAATCTGTCGGCCTATACATGGTATGATCACTTTAAACAGTCAATAAGAATCTTTGAAGGCGGGCCACGGTGGTTCAGCAGGCAGGAATGCTTGCCTGCGATGCCAGAGGACCTGGGTTCGATTCCTGGTGCCTGCCCATGTTAAAAAAAAAAAAAAAAAGAATCTTTGAATAGGATTTTTTTTTTCTCGACACAATTGTTTTTTTCTTGGCGCAATTTTTTTTGTGTGACACGATTGTTAAAGTATAAAGTTAAAACAATTGTGTTCTGAGCAATGAATAGGTGAGTTTTCTGAGACAATGTATCTCACTTTTGCTTGGGTTCTTGAATTTGTTCAACAATTATGTGCTGGATACTGTGTTAGGTGAACAGGCCCCAAGTTCCTGTTTTCTGAAAGCTCATAACTTGGGGGTGAGATGTGAACTGCACATTTCAGTAGCTCTTGGTGGTGGCTGTCATTTCCTCGATCTGGAAGGAGTCTTGCATGAGAGCTGAGACTTGAGAAGTTGGGTTTTTAAGCTGAAACAAGAGCTATTAAGCATGAGGTTTGGGGAAATATGAGCATTTAATACGGGGGAAATAAGGAGTGGGGATATAGTGGACTTCATCAGATTTAAAAAACGTTTGAGCATCAAAGAAAATTATGGAGAAAGTGAAAAAACCTATAGATTAGGAGAAAAAATTTGGAGATAATATATCTGGTAAGGGTTTACTATCCAAAACATATAAAGAAGTCCTACAACCCAACAACAAAAAGACAAAACAACACGATTTAAAATGGGCATAGAA
>PVIY010033341.1:0-28133 GCA_004026745.1 Myrmecophaga tridactyla
TGGGTGCTGATGGGGTGGGGGGTGCCTGGAAAGCAGGGAATGGGAAAGGGTGACGGGGTTCGGATGTGTGGGGTGTGGGGTAAGTTCGCTGGTTATGGTGCTATGCCGGTGAGAGTAGCACACCCAAGGAATGCGGCCTGGATTCCTTCCTATTCCTGGGGTCCTGTCCATGCACACCTATGGGCTCCACGGCTCTGCACCTCTACACCAGGCTCCAGCTTTCTGCCTCTCAGTCATTTGGCCTCTGCAATCAGGGCTGCTGCATGTGGTACAGAAGGCTCTCCCAGCTCAGCCGCACTCCTGAATCACCACCTCAGTTGCCCTCCTGTCCCTTCTCTAACTTTTCCATGGAGCAGGGTTAAACTTGAGCTAGTCTATTCAGCCATCTTCCTGGAAGTCCCTTAGGTTAATTATTAATGTTGAATACTTTTCATATTGTTTCTGACCATTTCTATCTCTTATTTTGTGATTTCTGATTCCCACTGTTTGCATGTTTATCTCTATGGATACATTTTATTTAATGTTTGTTTAAGATTCTTCTTATATTAGCAATATTAGCTTTTGTCATACTTGAGGCAGTTGCCCACTATTTCTAATTCTGCCCTTTTAAAGTTCAAACCAAGGTTTCACATTTAGAGATTGGGTCAACATATACCTAGGTTTCTATTCTGTATTTCTGTAATTTGTTTTTTTGAATTTACCCTTTTAATATAGCTGAAATTTATTTTGGTGTGTTGTGTCAAATAGGAGGTAAGGCAGCTCTTTCCCAGAGAATTAATCTATTTCATCACCCCATCTGATAAATCATTCCCCTTTTCTCCAGTGATTTCTTGAGCCTCAATGATCATACGTTACATTTCAATATATGTATGGGTTGTTTTCTGGGATATTACAATGTGTAGGAGTTGTGATTCCTGTCCTATTCTCCTGTTCTTTTTAAAGTATTCATTAACTAGTTTGCCTAATTACTCTACACATACTTTAAAAGCATTTTGTCATTATCTAAAATACCCTGGTTGAATGTAATTCAAAATGTGTTATTCCTTTAGCAATTTTGGGATAACTAATATTTAGCTTTTTTTTTGGTATGCTATATGGTGGGGTCACATTTCACTTTTTTTTTCATATAAGTTGCAGCACTGTTTGTTGAATTTTTTGTTTGCTTATTTTGCTTGTTTGGTTGTTTTGGAAAGTGCATGGACTGGGAATTGAACCCAGGTTTCCCTCATGGCAGGAAAGAATTCTACCACTGAACTACCTTTGCAGCCCATGAAATACCCATGCACCCTGAAATTTTGGGATAACATATATTTAATGCCCATAATCTTTTTCAGGAATATTGATCATATTTCTCCAATGAGAGTAGTTGAATTAAGAATTTCTGTTTTGTACCAACAGAAATACACTTAAAACAGCTTAAGCAAGACATGGGGAAATTACTACAAGGATACATGAGTGTCTTACAGAACTCAAGGACTGAGGTAGATTTACAGACAAAAACAAACTGGGCCAAGGTTCCAAAACCTTCAGAATCCTTTCCTGAATCTCTTATTCCTCTTACTTTCTATTCATGTGACTCATCCATCACTTTCTGTGCAAGCTGCCTTTACCTGTTCTGCAGCAAAATTGACAGAAACCACAGTGACTTATAGTTCCCGGGTTCATTTAAAACCAATCCAGTCACCCAAAATCAATGAAAGCTGTCTTCTGTCTCAAGGAAGAAGCAAGTCAATCTTCCCCTTTGGGTTACTCTCTCATTGTCTCAATTAAAAATTCTCATGGAAGAAACTGATTGGGTCAGATATCATAACTAGCCCAATGAATTGTGATGCATTTTGGAGTAGTATCAAAATTTATAAAGAATCAAAAAGTATCAAAATTTATGATGTTGACAAGTAGATAGGGGAAAAAGTACCTGGAATTTTATAGCAACATGCACTGATGGTTTATTTATTTATTTTTTTCTATTGATTTCAGAGTCCTTCCTACCACCCCCATTATAGTTTTCCAGTTTTGTATTTTCCATTTGATTATTTTTAATGACTGTGCTTTCTTTGCTCAGATTTTCTCTTTTTCATTTGATTCAAGAGAATTTGTGATTGCTTTTGAAACAATTTTACAATGGCTGCTTTAAAGGCCCTCTCAGATAATTTCAACTTAGATTCATCTCTGTCATGACATCAGTTGACCGTCTTTTCTCATCCCAGTTGCAATTTTGTGGATCTTGTTACAGAATTAAGTTTTTACCATGTACTGGGCATGAAGTCTATTTGGTTAGAAGATTGTAGGTACTTGTATTAGTTAGGGTTCTCTAGAAAAACAGAATCAACAGGAAACAGTTGCAAATATAAAATTTATAAAAGTGTCTCACATGACCATGGAAACACAGAGTCCAAAATCTGCAGGGCAGGCTGTGAAGCTGACGATTCCAATGGAGGGTCTGGACAAACTCCACAGGAGAGGCTTGCCAGCCGAAGCAGGAAAAGAGCCTGTCTCTTCTCAATCCTACTTAAAAGGCTTGCAGTGATTAGATTGAGCATCACTCATTGCAGAAGACACTCCCCTTGGCTGATTACAAATGGAATCAGCTGTGGATGCAGCCAACATGATCATGATCTAAGTCTATGAAATGTCCTCATTGCAACAGACAGGCCAGCACTTACCCAACCATATGAAAAAGTACCACCACTTGGCCAAGTTGATACATGAACCTGACCATGATAGCCCACCCCTTGTCAACTTGACAGCTATATATATCACCTTAAACCACATCTAATTTCTAAATAAAAAACATTAAAACACACATTTTTTTCTTTCACCTAACAATACTCAACTGTCCTGCATATAATTGGAAACATAGTAACTCTCTCCAGAATAGGGTGCAAGCCTTGGGTAATATTCATTCTTAAACTTGATATCTTACAACTTAAATAGTATAACAGGAACAAAACAGCATCACAGTCCTTGTTTCTGTAACTGATCACATGGTTGTAGTTCATATTTATCACTACCTTCTTCCACTACCCAGTCCACATTCCCTTTACCCTCAGCAAGCACTTCAGCTGGCCGTGGTTCTTTGCCTGATGGGGTGACCCAAACCTTCATTCCTGAAGTTTCAGACCCATTGGTAGTCTTGTCTGGATTGGGTTGTTGCAGTTTTCCATTGATTTTAATCAGAGGGCATGGTAGTACTAAAAGGCACCCTAGGGGATCTCCTATATTCCAAGAAAACTCTTCTTTACCTCCAATGGGTAGTTGCAGTCCTTTTTCCCCCTGATAGTCAGGGTCACTACCCCAGACAATAATGTAATCCCCTTCTTGGCTTGTTGATCCATGGGCATGAGTAGCCCAAAGTGACCAGGTGGCAGTCTTAGATTCCAGTTCAATGAAATCATTGCTGTTTCTCCCAGTGGAAGCACTCCCCCTTTTAGAACTAAAACCTGTAGACAAGCAGAGCTCAGGGTTGCAGGGACAGGAAGCAAAAATTTTCTTAGTGAATCACTAGGGGTAATAGTGTGTGGTATCACTCCCATTTCTACAACTTAGTTCCTGGATCCATGGATCCTGGCTATGGGAGAAATAGCACCATACAGCAGACTCTTATTCAGAGCATATACAGCTTCCTAGAGAACATTACCCCAGCCTTTCAAGGTATTGCCACCTAGTTGGCACTGAAATTGAGTTTTCAAAAGTCCATTCCACCATTCTATCAATCCAGCTGCTTCTGGATGATGGGAAACATGGTAAAACCAGAGAATTCTCCATAAGCATGAGCCCATTTCTACACTTCATTCACTGTGAAATGTGTTCCACAATCAGAAACAATGCTGTGTGGAATACCATGATGATGGATAAGGCATTCTGTAAGCCCACGGATGGTAGTTTTGGCAGAAGCATTGCGTGCAGGGAAAGCAAACCCATATCCAGAGTATGTGTCTATTCCAGTTAGAATAAATCACTGCCCCTTCCATGAAAGAAGTGGTCCAATGTAATCAACCTGCCACCATGTAGCTGGTTGGTCACCTCGGGGAATGGTGCCATATCAGGGGCTGATTGTAGGTCTCTGCTGCTGGCAGATTTGGCACTCAGCAGTAGCTGTAGCAGAGTCATCCTTGGTGAGTAGAAGTCCATGTTACTGAGCCCATGCATAACCTCCATCCCTCCCACCATGACCACTTGTTCATGATCCCATTGGGCAATAACAGGAGTTACTGGGGAAAGAGGCTGACTGGTATTCACAGAATCAGTCATCTTATCCACTTGATTATTTAAACCTTCCTGTGCTGAAGTAACTCTCTGGTGAGCATTCACATGGGACACAAATATGTTCATGTTTTAGCCCACTCAGAAAGGTCTATCCACATCCTTCTTCCCCAGACCTCTTTGTCACCAATTTTCCAATTATGGTCTTTCCAAGTCCATGACCATCCAACCAAACCATTAGCAACAGCCCATGAGTCAGTATACAAATGTACCTATGGCCAGTTTTCCTTCAAAAAAAATGAACAACCAGTTGCACTGCTCAGAGTTCTGCCCACTAGGAGGATTTCCCCTCACCACTGTCCTTCAAGGACACCCCAGAAAGGGGTTGTAGTGCTGTAGCTGTCCAATTTCAGGTGGTACCTGCATATCATGCTGAACCATCTGTAAACCAAGCCTGAGTTTTCTCTTCCTCAGTCAATTCACTGTAAGGAACTCCCCAAGAGGCCATAGCTCTGGTCTGGGAAACATAAGGTAATGTGGCAGGAGGGGAGACCATGAGCATTTAGGCCACTTCCTCATGTAATTTACTTGTGCCTTCAGGACAGCTCTGGCTCTATCTACTTTCATTTTATGTCAGAGTGCTGCTGCACAAGTCCAACTTTATGGCTTGGTGGGTCAGACAACACTCAGCTCATTATAGGCAACTCAGGTTTTATGGTAACTTGGTGGCCCATGGTTAAGCATTCAGTCTCTACTAAGGCTTAGTAGCAGGCCAAAAGCTTTTTCTCAAAAGTAGAGTAATTATCTGCAGCAGATGGCAAGGCTCTACTCCAAAATCCTAAGGGTCTGTTTTGTGATTCTCCTATAGGGGCCTGCCAAAGGCTCCAGACAGCATCTCTATTTGCCACTGACACTTCCAGCACCATTGGACCTGCTGGATCATACTGCCCAAGTGACAGAGCAGCTTGTACAGCAGCCTGGACCTGGCGCAGCACCTCCTCTTGTTCAATTCCCCACTCAAAATTAGCAGCTTTTCTGGCCACTCAATAAATGGGCCAGAGTAGTACACGCAAAGGAGGAATATGTTGTTGCCAAAATCCAAAGATACCAACTAGGCGTTTTGCCTTTTTTGGTCATAGGAGGGGCCAGATGTAGCAACTTATTCTTCACCTTAGAAAGGATATCTCAACATGCTCCCCACCACTGGACACCTAGAAATTTCACTGGGGTAGAAGGCCCCTGTATTTTTATTGGATTTATCTCCCATCCTCTGACACTCAAATGCCTTAACAGTAAGTCTAGAGTAATTGCTACTTCTTGCTCAACATGATATCATCAATATAATGGACCAATGTGATGTCTTGTGGGAGGGAGGAATAATCAAGGTCCCTGTGGACAAGATTACAACATAGGACTGGAGAGTTGATATACCCCCGAGGTAGGACAGTGAAAGTATATTGCTGACCCTGCCAGCTGAAAGCAAACTGTTTCTTGTGGTCCTTACTAATAGCTGCTGAGAAAAAAGCATTTGCCAGATCAATAGCTGCATCCCAGGTACCAGGTGATGTATTGATTTGCTCAAGCAATGATACCACACCTGGAACAGCAGCTGCAATTGGATTTATCACCTGCTTGAGCTTATGATAATCCAATGTCATCCTCCAAGAACCATCTGTTTTCTGCACAGGCCAAATAGGAGAGTTGAATGGGGATGTGGTGGGAATTACCACCCCTGCATCCTTCAAGTCCTTAAGAGTGGCAGTAATCTCTGCAATCCCTCCAGGAATCTGGTATTTCCTCTGATTTACTATTTTACTAGGTAGGGGCAGTTCTAGTGGCTTTCACTTAGCCTTTCCCACCATAATAGCCCTCACTGCATGAGTTAGAGAGCCAAAGTGGGGATTCTGTCAGTTGCTCTGTATGTCTATTCCAATGATACCTTCTGGAACTGGGGAAATAATAACAGAATGGGTCCAGAGGCCCACTGGACCCACTGTGAGACTGACCTGAGCTAAAGTTCCATTGATCACCTGGCCTCCATCAGCCTCCACTCGAACTGGTGGACCAGAGTGACATTTTGGGTCCCCTGGAATGAATGTCACTTCTGAACCAGTGTCTAATAATCCCCAAAATATCTGATCCTTTCCTTTTCCCCAGTGCACAGTTACCCTGGTAAAAGGTCGTCGGTCTCATTGGGGAAGGCTTGGATGAAGATTAACAGTATAAATTTGTGGCAGTGTAACAGGGTTCCCCCCTAAGAGACCTGGCTTCCCCCTCAGTCAGGGGGCCCTGCGTCTGTAAACTGTCTCAAGTCTGGAAATTGATTAAGGGGCCGTGACTCTGTGTTTTTGTAATTCAGGTTAGATTTCCGTTCACTTGACCTAGAACTCTTTTGTTTATACAGCTCGAACAGGAATTTAGTAGACTGTCCTTTGATTGTTTTCTAGGTACCCCATGATTTACTAGCCAATGCCACAAATCTCTGTGAGTCATATAATTTTGACTCCTGCTTTGAGTTTGCTGTCTATTATAATAGCCACGTCTACCCTGTCTTTGGCGATTAAGTGCTGCAACCTGGCTTCTGCCAACTCAGGATCCCATCATCCCCATTGTGTTTAAGGATTCCAGCTCAGTGACAGCAGTTTCTACAGTAATATCTAACCTACAGAGAAGTGCAACCACAGAGCTATTCAGGGATGATGGTGCTAGTCTCACAAATTTATTTCTCACTGTTCTGGTAAAAGGTGCATCCTCTGGACATTCCTGGGGTGTAAGAGCAGGCTTTGCATGATAAATCCACTCTAGCTTTCCAATCTCTCTAAGCCTCTGGATCCCCTCATCTACATTATACCAGGGAAGTTCTGGCATTTCAACCTCAGGTAATGTTGGCCACCTTTTGACCCATGTTTCAACCAATCATCCAAAGAAACTGTTAGTACCTTTTCTAACCCCTTGAGCTATAACATTGAATGCAGAATCTCTGCTTAGTGGGCCCATATCAATAAATTCAGCCTGATCCTGCCTTATACTCCTCCCACCATTATGCCACACACTTAAAATCCATTGCCACATATATTCACTTGATTTCTGTCTATATAAATTGGAAAACTCACAAAGTTTTTTTGGAGTATAATGTATCTCCTCATGTGAGATACTTTGTACCTCACCTTTAGGGGTCTGTTGGGATTTCAGTCTAGTTACAGGTCTGGAAGAAATGAGGGGTGGTGGAGGTGGGTCATGAAAAGAATGAGAAATATCTTCCAAGCCATTTGCTTCAGGGCCTTCATTTGCAGTTTTATCTGTGAAACAGGATTATTCAATCTAAGTATAATCCCTTCAGGAGGAGGTGGGAGTGGCCAACTCCTCAAGGTAGGCTGAAGGGGGGTTGGCTAGGTCCTCAGGGCAAACTGTGGGGTTATCTAGAGAAGACTTAGCATGACCTAGGGTTTCAACCTCACCCCTGACATCATTATCAATCCATATGTCACCATCCCATTTTTCAGGGTCCCACTCTTTTCTAATCAATGCCCTCATTTTAATGGCAGACACCTTGCAACATTGAGATTTAGGTTTATGTTGTAAAGTTGCTACTCTAACAATAAATTCCTGAGTCTGATTTTCAGAGATCTCAAGTTTACAGCTACAGGAAATAAGATTTTCCTTCAGGATACTCATAGAAACGTCTACATATGTCAGACGGTGCTTAAGCTTCTTGTTTGAAGCCTTATGGCCATCCCTTTCACTCCTTAATGTAGCCAGTGTATCTAACAACAACCAGCCAACATCTCTATACCTCTTATTTCCACAAAACTCTGTAAAGGTGTCAAAAACATTATCCCCCGAGTCTGGCTTTGTACAAGCGAAGCATTAGGAGAATCAAATGGTGATATTTTGACTGTCTCTTTTGCCAACTCACTCCATGGATTGGGAGAGTCATTCTGATTATGGGAATCAGAGTACTTAGTGAGTTTGAGTCCAGTCAGAGTAGAAAAGTTTCATAAAAACCTATTTTTAAGATTCTGTTTCTTAAAAACCACTCCTGGTACCAAGATGTATTAGTTAGGGTTCTCTAGAGAAACAGAATCAACAGGAAACACTTGCAAAAATATAAAATTTATAAAAGTGTCTAACATGACCACAGGAATGCAGAGTCCAAAATCCGCAGGGCAGGCTGTGAAGCCGATGATTCCGATGGAGGGTCTGCATGAACTCCACAGGAGAGGCTCACCGGCTGAATCAGGAAGAGAACCTGTCTCTTCTGAATCCTCCTTAAAAGGCTTCCAGTGATTAAATTGAGTATCACTCATTGCAGAACACACTCCCTTTGGCTGATTACAAATGGAATCAGCTGTGGATGTAGCTAACTTGATCATGATCTAATTCTATGAAATGTCCTCATTGCAACAGACAAGCCAGCACTTGCCCAACCAGACAAACAGGTACCACCACTTGCCCAAGTTGACACATGAAACTGACCATGACAGTACTATTCATTTTTTTTGTTTGTTTTAGCAGCTAATGGTCTAAAAAGGGGAGAAGAAACTTCTCCCAAGTCAGAATACCTGGTGCCTCCAGGTGGTAAAATTGAGTCTCCAGATCATGACCACAAAGTGCCAGGCCTTCATGCATCTAGATTTTACTTGTTGGTACTGCCCTGTCTCTATGACTTGAGAAGGATCTCAGAACTGGCAGGTAATACTTCCCAGGCTGGGGGCTTGTTGGGTCTTTATGCCTCTTGCCTCTACCAGGTCACTTAGAGTATCTAGAAAAGAAGGCTCTTCTCTGGCCTCTTACTGTCAACAGGGCTACCACCTCCTTGTTGCTGCAACCAGGCTTGCCTGTTATTGTCAGCAAGTTTCTGATTACATCAGGGAGAAGAATGAGCCTTCTGAGATCACCTTTTATTGCTAGGTTGGCAGTCAGGAAAAGATAATCCTGGGTTGCTTCTCCTATAGCGTAAGGAAATTACAAGACATCCTTCCACACAGGTTATTACTCTAGTTTTGGGGTCACCAACAAGAGTCTTTCACTTTATACCTTCCAGATACCTCCCTGGATACCTCTTGCATTTTTTCTAGGGTTTAAAGTTGTACTTACAGGGAAGGAACAGGGGAAATGAGTCTATATCTTCTTGTTCACACCAGATGATTCCTTATCTTTTACTTAATTATTCCTGAGTTTGTATGAATGATATATTTTGAATGATATATTTTTCCTATGTCCATCTTGAATACTAGCGCATTTGAATGAATCAATGAATATATATATATATATATATATATACTATCTCTATCTATCTATCATCTATCTACCTACCTACCTATCATCTATCATTTATCTATTTATATGATTTTGCAAAGGTTTTCTAAGATGTCATTTGTGGTTGATGCCCTTTATAGCTAGTAGACACATTTTAGGTTTTTACCTCTTCTCAGTCTGCTCAGTCATTCTCAGCAGTTAGCCTGCTCAGCTCCCTCTCTCCTCACCCCTACTCCATCAGAAACTTACAAATCTATTTCTCTAATCCACAATCAGGGCAATACTATCCTCAGCCCCATACCTTCATTCATTACCACACATGCTCATTCCTACATGGCTATCAATAAGAACACACAGATTGATTCACGCACACATATAACATGTTGATTTCAAGTAACATGTTGATTTCTAATGAGCCCATCTGGGCATACCTCTAGCCAACAAAAGAAGATTTGTTACTGAATTTAAGTAACTTTTGCATGTAAGTGTTGACATATTTTTTAGAAAGATGTGGCCTTGGGCTGTTTCAAATCACAACTTCTATACAAATATTCACTGTTACAATTTTGTACAATCAGAAATTGTTTCCAGACTACCTGTGTTATTGGACTTGAAGTTAACTAATTCTATACACTGTGTCTAATGGGTGATAGTGGAGATATTACAAAGCAATAAATATGGTAAGATACAGGATGTGAGGTACTTGTTTCTCATGGAAAGAATGAGACAGAGAGGAGAGAGAGAGAGAGAGAGAGAGAGAGAGAGAGAGAGAGAGAGATGCAGATTTTACTTTCACCAAGATAATATATTTAGTTTGATTTTCCTGTCATATCTGTCTTTACAGTTAGCAAAAGAAATTACACTAACATAAAAATATTTAAAAAGAGCAAACTTCTACATTTTTGGAGAGATAAGAAAATGATAAAAAATGTTAACATTAATTGATCCCTTGCTCAGTTTCAGGCACTATGTTAAGTGTTTTACATGAATTCATTCTTTCCATTCTGGTAACAATGCTATGGCTTCATACTATTGCCATTACTCTGTTACTAGCATAGAAACTGAATAGCACAGGTTAAATAATTGGCCAATGTCATGGAGCTTGTGAGTCGTAGAGGCTAGATTAAAATTGGTTTGTCTGTCCTCATAGCCAATACTTGCCTGACCTAATGTCGTAGTGTCAGACTGAAAATCATTTGGCACACAAGTTTAGCTGCTGACAAGATTTCTCTAATATATAGATATATAGACATGATAGGCAGTTGGCCATGTTCTGCCTATGCCCTTGGCTTATGGTTAAGAGGCTATAACATCATAGCTGAGGATAACACACATTTTGTGATTTGAACTGCACCACACATATTTTGAACAGTGTTAACAGAGCACCCAAGTAACAAGTTGATCTGTGAGAAAGTCAGAGAGCAAATATTGAGATCAATAGTATGTGTGATGGATCACAGCTTCTGCATGCAACTGACTGATTCTTGATGATTCTCTAAGCAGTTTATTATTCCTTTTTTTTTTTTGGCATGGGCAGGCTCCAGGAATTGAACCCAGTCTCCAGCATGGCAGGTGAGAATTCTGCCACTGAGCCACTGTTGCACTGCCTGATTCTCTATGCAAAATAGAGAAATAATCTTCATATAAAATAGAGCAAAATCTGCATATTAAGCATATTATGCATGTGTTTCTAGCCACTGAAGATGGCAGCACATGCCAAAAATGGCAATTAGGAAAATGTCATTAAGATAGTGTGGATCTATACCATTACACAAACACACACACACACAACAGTATATGTCATATCAACAATGGCTTCATTTACAGATGCAATCAACTCTACAAATAACAGTACTTGCAAACATAAGGTCATGCTTCATTGTATTTACCTTTAAAAAGCACAGCCATAAATGAAGACATTTGCTCCAGCACACAACATAGAAGTACGATGGATTTTGGGTAATTTGTCAGTACCTTGACTTTGGTTTGCAGAGAAGACAATTTCTTTTGAACAACAAGGGTGTGTTAACTCCGAATGGAATAAAATGCTCTCTGCTGTTGTTCTGTTTATTTTGCCTCCTAGTGGGTGTTGCAGCTCCCTCAGAGTTAGGAATATCTCCATAGAATGAATGAAAGAATTGTTCACAGTTTATGTCTTCCCAGCTCCTTCTCTAGCATTCACATGAAACTTCCTGCAAATTCTGGTGAATCCCTGCATTTTTCTTGAACAGGAACAGTGAATGACCAGCTGTGCATCATATCAAAATTCCTGGAAACAGCATGCATGATACTCTACGTATGTGCTTGGCACATACTACTTAGAAAGATCTATGTAGTAGAAGGAACATGGGCTTTGCAGGAGATAATCTGATTTTCTAAGTACTGCTTATTATTAATTCCATTTGGAGTTAATAAGCTCTTGCTGTTCAGTAGAAAATGTCCTCTTTGCAGAGCAGATTCAAGATACTGCCAAATTATCCCAAACCGATTTTGACCATCATCGTCCTGCTATATTGTGTACTGGAGAAAACTAACCTGGCAACATGTTGCAAGACCCTTGAGCTTCATTTTTCCTGTCTACAAGATGGGGTATGTTTTCCTCCATATTTTGGAGAAAGATCAGCATTAATTTATGAAAAAGATCATGTGCACAGAGATTTAATAAAATAGGTAATATGGTGAACTGCAAGATTCTAAGAGAGATACACACTCAAAATAGCCTCTTAGTATCACTTATCTGCCTTCCTAACTTCCTTCTGCATAAGTTGCTTAGATGCCTAAGTTTTCTTCATTTGCACAATAGGGCACGATGGTTCATGAACTGGTACTATTTTTACTCAGGCAAAAAACATTTTTTTTTTACTTCTCTCTTGTTTTGTAATGAAATTCCCACAGAGACTAGTATCTGTGTCTGACACTCACACTTTTTCTGCTCTGTATTTTAAAATATTCATATCATTGATTACCCTTTTCTTGACAAAACTTATACCCACATGGCTCATCATATATCTTGGGGTTTTTTTCAAGCTGAACTTGAAGTTGGAAGGACTTATCCTGGTTTATATTTTGTCTCTGAATCGACCCTCACTTTTACCTCTTCTTTACCAGTGCTCACTCCCCATGTTACTAGTAATTTCAGGAAATTCTCCCTCCCTTTCCCTCCTTAGATGTCTCCCCTTTAATAGTTAGCATCCTGTGCATTGTCTATGTAGTGGTGCATTCCTGGAAAAAACACTGAGAACAATAGGGTCAGAAAATGCCCCTTTAGACACCATCAACATGGATGGTAGCCAAGAAATGTCCTTTAAAGATAAGAGAAACATCTGGAAATAAACTTCAATTTCTTTTTAAATTTGCCTCAAGACTGTCTGCTCATCATGAAAGTTTGGGAATGCAATGGATTTTACATAACTACTAGAGCAAAATAAACATATGCAGTTGGTGTTATTTTATGTTGACTTGACTAAGATGGATTTTCATTTCATATATCCCCTTTGGAGTTAGAGATGGCCCAAAGAGAAATGTGCACATGTTGTACAAGGTAAAAGGGAGGTGGCAGATGTTATTCTCTGAAGGTCGATGCTATTAAATTTAGTGAGAGACCTGTACAGAGGTGCTGGTTAGTTCCAGCTTGTCCCTACTCCATGCCTAATTCTTCCTTCTGACCCCGTACTCTGTTGACCAGATATGAGACACCAGAAGTAGAGACAACTGCCTTCCAGATACTCTTCATTAGCTTCCCTATGGTCACTTCCTAGTAGCTGAACATGCCTGGCTAAATTTTCCATCTTACAAGTGACATGTCCTTGGTGCTCCAGCTCCCCTCATGGCTGTAACTTCCCCAAACCTTCCTCAATTGTGCTAGTTTAGTTACTATCATAGGTACATTAGTCTTATATATACATAATGGTTCTGTTTCTATGATTAAATCCTAGCCAATATAGAAATTGTCCATTTTTATTTATTTATTATTCACAACTATACTAATTGATGGTATCCATTTGTTTTATTTCTTGTTCCAAGGAGTATAGCTTCTTATTAATATCTCATGGACATACACAGAGGCATTTTGTTGATATTTGTGGAATGTTAAGCATTGGGTTGATATCCTAATTTTTTGGAGTGATGTCTATGAAAATACTGAATATATAATTAATTTATATTAAGGAAATAGTCAAGCTTTGTGTTCTAGTTTGCTAGCTGCTGGAATGCAATATACCAGAAAAGAATGGCTTTTAAAAAGGAGAATTTAATCAGTTGCTATTTTACAGTTCAAAGGCTGAGAAAATGTCCCCATTAAAATAAGTCTATAGAAATGTCCAATCTAAGGCATCCAGGGAAAGATACCTTGGTTCAAGAAGTCCAATGAAGTTCAGGGTTTCTCTCTCAAGTGAGAAGGCACATGGTGAACACAGTCAGAGTTTCTCTCTCATCTGGAAAGGCACATGATGAACACAGTCAGGGTTCCTTTCTCATCTGGAAGGGCACATGGTGAACACAGCCTCATCTGCTAGTTTATTCTCCTGGCTTCCTGTTTCATGAAGCTCCCCTGGAAACCTTTTCCTTCTTCATCCCCAAAGGTTGCTGGCTGGTAGACTCTGCTTCTTGTGGCTATGTCATTCTGCTCTGCTCTCTCTAAATCTCCTCCATTCTCCAAAATGTTTCCTCTTTTATAGGACTCCAGAAACTTATCAAGACCCACCCAAATGGGTGGAGACATGTAGTCACCTAATCCAACTTAAGAACCACTCTTGATTAAATTACATTTCCAGGGAGATGATCTAACTACAGATTCAAACATACAATACTGAATAGGGATTAGAAGAAACGCTGCCTTTACAAAATGGGATTTTGATTAAAACATGACTTTTCTAAGGTACATACATAATTTCAAACCAGCACACCTTATATAGTTAGAGAATACTCAAGAAATAACTGGTAAAACTTCATCACATATTTTAAATATTCCAAATATTCTACATTAAAAAAGGTAAGTTGAATTGCAAGGTGTTGAAAATGGATACTGTACAAAAAATATACAATCAATACAAGCTAGGGTCTATAGTCAACAGTAACATTATGATATGCTTCCACTGAATGTAACAAAGGCATTATGCCAAAATCAAATATCAACAGGTGGGGGACATGGGGGAGTGATATAAATTCTTTGCAAGAAAAAGAAATATCTTCCTATAGATTATTGTGATGAAAGCATGTCTATTTACTTAGGTTAGATTGTATGATGTACAAATAAAACTGTTTAAAAATGAATAGAGAGAAACAAGTGCTAGAGAAAATGCAGAGAAAAAGTTGTATCTATTGACTGTCCCTAGTGAAACTGAGAGGTCTAGATCCTTGGAGGACAGTGTGGTGGTTCCACTGGAGGTTAGGGGTGGGGTTGCCATAGGATCCTGAAACCCTGGTGCTCATTATATACCTTGAGGACCTGAATGTGGGGACACAAATGGACATTTGCACACTGGTGCTTATGGTGTTTATACACATACAACTGACAACTGAGTGGCCACAAGTAGGAATGAAGTTGTGAGGCATGCAACTAGATGAATTAACCTTAAGAACTTTATGTTGAATGAAATGTCAAAAACAAAAGACAAA
Source organism: Myrmecophaga tridactyla (assembly GCA_004026745.1). Classification (NCBI taxonomy): domain Eukaryota; kingdom Metazoa; phylum Chordata; class Mammalia; order Pilosa; family Myrmecophagidae; genus Myrmecophaga; species Myrmecophaga tridactyla. The sequence goes on from PVIY010033341.1 coordinate 15,079, forward strand.
TATCATATCTCAAACATATGGACTAACTATAATATTAAAAAGGTCAGTGAATTGAAGTTGAGAGCATGGGCTATCAGGTTAGGGCCTATGGAAAAGGGTATTAGATTATAAGCTTTTTCAGCAGTCACATATATTCAGGAGTTTGTAAATATTATTTCTAAATTCTGAGATACTGAACTGTTTGTATATAACCTGGTCATTCCCAGAAACTTTGGGTATTTAAGTCAACACCTGAGATTCAGAATTAGAGCTCTGAAGCTATGAAAGCCAGCAGTGCCCAATACAGGTGCTATTTAAAAAGCTGAAAAAGTGATCAGACTTCAACTGGAGATATGAATAAAACTGATCTGGCTAGGACTAAGTTAAATCAGAACACAGTGTAAATGATGATATTGTCCATATTTTAAAACTTCAACTTCTGTGTGAAACTAAAGGAGAGATGTTCAGTTGGTGTAGAATTTATATTTTGGGTAGCACATTATCTAATTTAACTTTTATGGCTAGCTTAGTTGAATACCATAAGTACATGGACTCTTCAATAGATCGTGAGATCTTGTTGGTTTGTCCAGATTATTGTGATGTCCTGATATATCCCAGAGTAATTTGAGCAGTGAACAAAGAAATATTTGCAAAATCCCCTTCGGGACTGGGGAGAAAAGAGGAAATATTCAACTTCCCCATTTGGAGAATTCTGATATTCTCACAAGCAGTAGGGACAACTAAATCAATAGACTGAGCCCTCAATCTTGAGGTTTGCCCCTATGAAACTTATTCCTGCAAAGGGTAAACTAAGCATACTTATAATTATGCCTGAGTCACCCCGAGAGAACCTCTTTTTTGCTCAGATGGGGCCTCTCTCTCTAAGCCAACTCGGTAGGTGGACTCACTGTCCTCCCCACTACATGGGACATGACTCCCAGAGTGTAAATCTCCCTGGCAATGTGGGACAGAACTGCCAGGATGAGCCAGGACCTGGCATCATGGGATTGAGAAAGTTTTCTTGATCAGAAGAGGGAAGAGAGAGAAATGAGACAAAACAAAGTGTCAATGGCTGAGAGATTTTAGAGTCGAGAAGTTATCCTGGAGGTTATTCTTATGTGTTATATGGATATCTGTTTTTAGTTTATGGTTTATTGGAGTGGCTAGAAGTAAATACCTGAAACTGTTGAGCTGCATTCCAGTGTCTTTTGATTCTTGAAGATGATTGTATAATGATAGAGCTTTCACAGTGTGACTGCAATTGTGAAAACCTCGCGTCTGATACTTATCAGGTTATGGACAAATGAGTGAGAAAATATAGGTAAAATAAATAAATAATTTGGGGTATAAGGAGTAAGATAAATGGGATAGATTGAAATACTAGTGGTCAATGAGAGGGAGAGGTAAGGGGTTTGGGAGGTATAAGTTTTTTTCTTTTTTCTTTTTATTGCTTTTTCTGGAGTGATACAAATGTTATAAAAATGATCATGGTGATGAATATACAACTATGTGATGGTATTGTGAGCCTCTGATTTTATACCATGTATGGATTATACGTGTGTGAAAATTTGTCAATAAAAATATTTTAAAAAGAAAACCTTCTTAAAAAAAAGATAAGTAGAGTACCTGGGTTAAGAGTATTAAGAGTATGACTTTGGAATAAAACAGACCTAGTTTGAAATCCATCTTCCTCATTTACTATTAAGGTGATTTTGAAATTATTTAATCTCTCAAAATGTCGATTTCCTCACATGCAAAATCAGGATAATAATATTTGCTTCATGGGAATTAGTTAGTGCATTTAGCAAAGTCTCTGGTACATTCAAGATAATATCATTAATATAAAGTGGTTGCCATTTACTATCTCCCCTTGCTAGGATCTTTAATCAACAGTACTCAGTGTGGTCACTTTAATAACGCTTTTCTGGAAATGAAAATTGAGACCCAGGAATTCTCTCCTATAGAATGAATATTCATACTGACTTAGAAATATTTGTCAAAAGAGAAAAGTTTCTCTTGTCCCTGTGGAGTAGCAATCAGGAAATAAATGATCATTTGAATTAACTAAAGTAAGTGAAGAGGGTAGAGGCATAAATAAGTCAAAGAGGAAGGTAACCCAAAATTGTATCTACCTGACATTCAAGCATGAAGCACATGCAGTTTCTCCAGCAGATGTGTTTCCTGATCCAGAACAATGTTCTTCTGCACCATCTACTAAATATGAATAATGCAAAAAAAAAAAAAAAGAGAGAAAGAAACCTGAGTAAACTCTGAATAGCACTGAAGCACAGAAGCAAGATGGCATCAGATTCACAAAAGGCCAGTTGATAATCTTCAAGGCAGACAATTTCCCAAAAGTCAATCCGAAGCTGATTAGACTTAAATCTTAGAAGATACTGGCTCCTGTGGACTTAGTATAGCAGCCAACAATTATCATGAATTTAATGGTCAAGCAGATCTGTTTTCAACCCAGTTGTGACATCTAAATATCTGTGCATACTTCTATAAGTTTTTCAGCCTTATTGAAGCTCAGTTTTGTCATCTGCAGAGAATAAATCCTGCCCTCTTGGAATGTTGTGAATATTAAAATCAGATAATACTAACTGAAAGAGTTCCATGCATGTGTGGGCAAAAAATTTGAACTGACTCCTGAAGATCTATGGATGGCAATCAAGTCATGAAAATATGTTCAGCAACAATACCCACTAGGGAAATACAAATAAGAATCACAATAAGTTGCCATTTAAACACTGTTAGAATGGCCAAAACAAAACAAGCAAAAAAATAAATTTGATAATTCCAACAGCTAGTGAGAGCAATTAGAACTCTCATACACTGCTATGGTGGTTTGGGAATGTATGTACTCCAGTAAAACATGTTCTTGAATCTAATCCATTCCTGTGGGCTGAATTGTAAGTAGGACCTTTTAATGAGGTTACTTCAGTTAAGGTCAGATCTACCTCAATCAAGATAGGTCTTGATCCTACTAATGGAGTCCTTTATAAGTAGAATGAAATTCAGACAGACAGAGAGAAAGGCAAAGAGGGAGCAGCCAGAAGCTGAATTCAATGGAACACAGAAAAGAAGTTGGAGCCCCGAGAAAGTCAACATGTGCCTTATCATATGAAGGTAAGGATCACTGGCAGCCAGCCCCCTAATCTCACAGCACTTGGGAGGAAAACATTGCCTTGATGACACCTTGATTTGGACTTTCTCTTAGCCTCAAAACTGTGAGCTAATAAATTCCCATAGTTTAAGCCAGCCCTTTGCTTGTGCAGCACAAGAAATTAAGACAATTGCTGACTGAAATAAAATATTATTTAGAGACTTTGGAAAAGTGTGAGTTTTGTATAAAGTTAAATTCTCACTTACCAGAAGACATGGCAATCTCGCTCCTAGGTATTCACTGAAAAGAAATGAGAAACTAAATTCACACAACTGATATGCCCATGTTCATAGCAGATTTACTCATAATCACCAAAACGAGAAAAGACCCAAATGTTCTTCAGCTGATAAATGTATAAACAGTTGCAAATTCATACAATGGAACACTACTCAGCAATAAAGGAGAACAGATCATCGATGTGTGTGTGTATCTCAAATGTGTCATGCTAAGTAAAAGGAGTCAGACTCAATACAAAACAGTAGGAACAAAAATGAAATGTATTTGCCACAGTCTGTGGTTTTGAGGAGAACTTGATTATTAAGAGGTGGGAAGGATTTGGGGGGAGGATGGAATTGCTCTAGATTTTGATCGCGGAGGTGGTTAAATAACAGTGTGGCTGTGTCAACACTCAAATGACTGCAGCATGAAATGAGTGAAGTTCACCCTATAAATTATACCTTACTCTAATGAAAATCCCATTTTTTCAGTTTATTATAATTTACAATGCACTGTTCATATGTCATCAATTTGATCTTCAAATCATTTAATTGATAGGTATTATTCTTCTCCTTGTTTTGTAGATAAGGAATGAAACATTGACCACAAAGAACCAGGATCAATGCCCGGGTACAGTAGTCTAAACCCAGTGTCCTCTCTGTAAGACATGAGATACTGTAGTGTGTTTCCATGAATGTGAGTTGCTTGACACTTTAAAAACACCTCATGGTAATTTTTCTGTCAAATGGTTTTTCAAAGTGTCATGCTTTTCATGTTATTTTTCTCAACCTTAGAAAATGGTGTGAATTTTCCTGGGACAACTGACTATCTATTGAAGTTTCTTATTTTGTTTCTTTATTGCTCTTCTTTTCCTGAAAAACATAAATGCTTAAAAATTACACCAATAAGCCCCCTGCCAAACTACTGAAAGAGAGCTTCTCTTAGAATCTAAGAATAGGCAAGTTTCCTTTCTTCCTATAACTTTGTCCTCCAGAAATGGTAAATTAGACAAGCTAGCAAGACGAACTTAAAGACACTTGAAGCAGACATATGGCACCATACAGATTATTTTCCTTTAGTGAGACAGATATTATCCCTGCCTCTTTTCTCCCATACAGAAAGAAAGCCACACAAAGGAATTAAAAACTCATGCATCAGCAGAAAGAACCCTCAGCCCCACCTAAAGGATACCCTGAATAGCAGTAGCAGAACCATTCTCCCCCAAAATTGAGCCATCAGATGGAGTTAAAAAGCAAAGCCAGAACATTGATGCTTGTCCAGCTATTCAGACTAGTGACCCTAAGCAGTCCTTTCTGTTTTGTTCCTGGAATAGAAAACAATTTGATCTTCTACTTAGCTTTAAAAATTTGAGTTGATATTAGGTGGGACAAAATGGATATTGTCACATGAACTGAAGTAGAATTTGCTTTGGTCCCTTATAACTAATGTCCCATATTCACTAAATTGAATGGAATAGTGGAGAACAGATTAAAAAAATAATAAAAATAAAGGAGCCACAAAGACTGGTTAATTTGCATAGAATTAGGGTAAGTGGTGTGGGGGAATGGTTGCTAAATCTGTAATCACCTCCATGTCTGCTACTTATTACTGGTATGCCTTTATACAAGGCCTGTGGTTTGGTTTGGTTTGGTCTTAGGACTCTTGAATTCATGCAACAGAAAATCTACTAAAAGAGCTTAAAGAAAATGGTGGGTTCTTTATATCACTGTGGAGTCCAAAGAAAAAGGCCAGGTTAGCAGAAAGTTCAAATGAGGCACTGGGATTTCAGCAAGAGTTTCTCTATCAAGTTTCACTCTTTTTGTACATCTGCTTCTAGACCTGGTCTCTCTGTGAACTGGCTTCTTCTCAGACAGAACAGAAATCAAAACTTATGGAGTGGGTACTATGTTTTGCATATTTTAATAGAAACCATGATGAGTAATTGACTTTTTTTTTCTTCAATCCATGAACCAGTTTAAAAACAAAGTATTGAGGTAACATATACACAAAACAAAAATTCCCATTTTAACCATTTTCACACATACAATTCAGTGATATTGATTACATTGGCAGTTTTGTTTTTACATCAACCATTATCAAAACTTTTCCATCATCCCAAACATAAACTCTGTACCCACTAAGAAATAACTCCCTATTACACTTCCTTATAGCCCCTGGTAAGTTATAATATACCTTTTCCTCTGGGAAGTTGAATACTCTAGGTACTTTGCATAAATTAGACCTTCCACTATTTGTCCTTTTGTTTCTGGCATATTTTACTCCTGATAATATCTACAAGATTCTAATTTTCCTATGGCATGCATCAGGACTTCATTCCCTTTTATAGCTGAACAATATTTAATTATATATATATATATAAATGTATATGTATATAAATACATATATATATATATATGCCTCATTTTGTTTATCTATCTATCTGCTGATGGACCCTTGGATTGTATTCTACTTTGCAAGCTGCCAGAATGTGATATACCAGAAACAGAATAGCTTTCAAAAGGGGAATTTATTAAATTGCAAGCTTACAGTTTTACAATTTGGATGTGAAAATGTCTAAATTGAGGCAAGGCTATGAAAATGTCCAAATTAAGGCACCAAGAAGAGGTTATCTTCACTCAGGAAAGGATGATGAAGTTCAGGGTTTCTCTCTCAGCTGGGAGGGCACATGGTGAAGTCTGCTAACTTTCTCTCCAGGCTTCTTGTTTCATGGAGCTCCCCCAGGGATGTTTTTCTTCATCTCCAAAGGTCTCTAGTTGCATGGGCTCTCATGGCTCTAAACCTTTTCCCAAAATGGTTCCTTTTTAAAAGGCTCCAGTAAGCAGCCCCACCTTGAATGAGTAGAGACACATCTCCATGGAACCCATCTAATCAAAAGTTACCATCCACAATTGAGAGGGTCACATCTCCACAGTCAAAAAGCTCTCATCCAAAAATATTGAATGAGGATTGAAGGACATGGCTTTTCTGGGGTACACCACAGATTCAAACTGGCACAAATTGCTTCTACCTTTTGCTATTGTGAAAAAAAGCTGTGATGAACGTTTGTGTACAAATATCTGTTTGGGTTCCTGCTTTCAATTATTTTAGGTATTTATCTAGAAGTAGAATTGCCAGGTCATATGGTAATTCTCTATGTAACTTTTGGAGGAACCACCAAATTATTTTTCATATTGGTTGTAAATTTTACATTCTCACCAACAGTGCATGAAGGTTTCTATTACTCTGCATCATTGTCAACAATAATTCTCTGTTTTCATTCATTTTGTTCTTTTTTTTAAATAATAGCCAACTTAGGTAATGTGAAACAATCCAAAACTTTTTATGAAGAAATTTATCGATTAAGTTTGTGCTATATATCCCTCTTTGGCCCCAAAATTATAAGCAGAATGATGGGCAACTAGATTGATCAACCTTGGATAGGTAGTAACCCATGGACAAATAATTGTACATAGATATGGAAATTATTTCTAATATATGGCTTCTATATCTGCCACTGAGTTGACAGTGATAGGGGAAATTTCTAGTCAAGCAGTGATGGGCCAACATTCCAGCTAATATCTAGTCTGCTCTCTCTGAAAGTGTGATGCACACACACTTTATGCCAGAGTCATCTGAGATCCTTTGTAAAATGTGGTGTGTGATCTGTACCACAGATTTCTCATTGTAGAATCCAGGAATCAGAAACAGAATTGACAATATCATAATAATGTGTAGGATTGTTATGAATGTTGGATATGCAGTGCTCCATGCCTTTCATTTACAAACTGAAAATGATTAGTTAGATGCTCACTAATGTCTCTCTCAGCCTTAGAAACTATCTTCTCTTAGGAAGTGTAAAATCTATCATCTATCATCTGTTGGTATGGAATTATTTGAGCACTGGCCAATGTGGAATGTGCAAGGTTAGCATTGTTATCAATATGTTCACTAATGTATCCCTGGCACTTAGAACAGCAACTGGCACACAGTAGGCAATCAATAAATATTTTCTGCACTTGATAAATTATTAATGTTCTTATGTATATCATTACTTGGGAGCCAAACTAATACCAGGTACAAAGAAGAGCAATTACTTGCTTGTCTAAGAATAGACTCACAGCAATGCAAAATATTAAGCTGTAGTAGTATATGGTTAATCCAGATCACCTGTAATGCATTCTTCAAGTGCTCTTCTCTTTAAACATCAATGCTTACAATGAGCCAGGCTGCTAGCTGCCACTCTGAGTTCATGTTCTTTTACTCGAAGACTTTACTTCATTATGGAATTATGTAGTTTTCAGTTTATCAGTCTCCATAATTTGAATGCAGTTGTTCAGTAAAATAGCATTCATCCAAGTTTACCTGCAGGAGTCAGGCAAAGAGTAGTAGGGAATCTATGTGGCTAGGAGGGCAGAATTTAAGAAAGGCATCTACTACCATGATAGCACAGAAGAGGTATTGGAGGTTTGCTGTCTTGCCTAAATTTCTATACTTTTTTCCCTTTTTTGTATTTAAACATCAAATGTCTGTTTAGATTTTAAGTAAATAGAAGTACGTGGTCATTAAAACCAGTGAAATGATGCAATAATTAAACAGAATTATGTAATTGTTTCTTCTCATTACTTCCTTATCTCTTTAAAAAAATGCTTTTGCTTGACATGTAATGTACACCGATATATTATGTATATACGTATGTAGAAGTTTTCTTTTGTTTTTAATAGGATGATACTATACACATTTCAGTGCAACATGCTTTTTTTTGCAAGTAACAACACCTGTTGACTTCCTTCCAAGTTATCTCATACAGTTTTATCTAATTCTTTTCAATATTTTAGGTTTTGAATTTAACAGATTTTTTGGCAAACATATTCATAGTTAAGAGTGCTTTGCCAATGTAAACAATACTGAAGTAAAAGTTTCTTCACCTATATTGTTATAGAATAATGTTGAGCTTTATAGAGATTCAGTTTTTAAAATGTGGGCCAAAAGGCATATATGTTTTTAATTTTAATGGACTCTTCCAAACTAGCTCTTGTAAAAGTTTATGTTTTACTAGCAGTGTTTGTGAGTGCCCATTTCATAATATCTTCATCCATACTGAATATTACTCTATTCTTTCTTCCTAGCTGTCAGAATGCAATATACCAGAAATGGAATGGCTTTTAAAGAAGGGAATTTAATAAGTTACAAGTTTACAGTTCTAAGGCTGAGAAAATGTCCCTATTAAAACAAGACTACAGAAATGTCCAATTTAAGGCATCCAGGGAAAGATACCTTGGTTGAAGAAGGCCAATAATATTCAATGTTTCTCTCTCAGCTGGAAGTACACATGGCGAACATGGCAGCACCTGCTGTCTTCCTCATGGCTCTACAAAAGGGACTCTCTCCAAAATGTTTCCTCTTTTAAAGGATTCCAGTAAGCAACTCCACCTTCAGTGGGTGGAGACACACCTCTATGGAAATCAACTAATCAAAAGTTACCACCCACAGTTGGGTGGGTCACATCTCCCTGGAAACAATGAAAGTGATCCCATCCAGCAATATTGAATGAGGATTAAAGGATATGACTTTTCTGGGGTCCACCCCAGATTCAAACTGGCACACTAATTTTAGAAGACAACACTGTGTCTCACTATGGTGTTAATTTTTTTTTTTATTTCCTTAAACTACTAATGAGGTTTAAAAAATTTTCATAATTTCATCAGCCATTTGGCTGCAATTAAATTTCATGGAACCTGAAACTTCTAAGTTACTCCTTCAAGCAATTCTCCATAAAACTCCTTTTAAGTTGAAAAATATAAATCTATTATTTGGTATCAAGTATGTGGACACATGAGAGAATAGGACTATGGGAAAGGATGGGGCCTCAGACTTTATCAGAAACAACTGAGAGGGAAACTAATGTGGGAGGATGACCATAGAGAACATGTCTTCTCAACTAGATGCCACATCAGCCCAGAAGAAGAAACAAGCCTACAGGCAAAGCATGTAAGTAATTATTAAACAGCCAACTCTTCATTTGTAAGCCACATGTGGAAATTCTGGCTAAGAAGTGACTTTTAGCTGTGTCAATTCTGACCCTACATAGAAGGACATGTTTTATTCTGAGAAATAATACTGCTAAGTAGCATGCATCCAAAGGACCCTGGGTCTGCCAACCCAGGCAAGTCCCGGGCGATTCACTGCCTCCTCCATCTCCTGAGGAGTGGCAGGCCCTGGCTTGTTCATGAAGATGGAGATGGAGACTTAACTGGAAAAAATGACCTCTTCCATTTTCCACCATTTCCCACCCCTGGGCATCTACCTATTTCTCTGTAAGTCTGATTGATCTAAAATTTCTAACCTATTGATATTAGCAATGCAGCAAGACTCTACTTTGAGTGGCGATTCCATTCTAAGTTTTAGAGCAAGCAGTCAACTTGACATTCCAGGGCCTCTCTCCAATGTCATTCTCAGTAAGCCCTGAGGACAGCTGGCTGACTAATGAAATCCCCTCTGCCTGGAGATATGTCAGCCTGGACCTACCAGGGGTTTTTAGATGACCTGGTTATATAAAGGTTAACCTTCCAAAAGAAAGCCATGCTACTGCAGAGAAGATCTGGCTCCCTGTATTAAAATCACACAGAAAGAATGAGTGTTCTGACCTTTGGAGAAATAAAGTCTGCCCAAGATGTTGGTGTTGTTTTTCTACTCCAAAAGAAATGCATTGAAAGAATGGACACATTCCAATCATTTGGGCTATCATAACTAGTCGAATTCCTAGGAAAGAAAGCAGGAAAAGAAGACTGCTGGAATATAAAGCCATTTCTGATTTCTCCCCTTCAAAACGAGTACTCTGTCAACCAGAGGACTCACTTTGTCATGTTACGTTACATAATAGAGCAGACCAATTGCCCCTTATTCGGAAAATTCTGTCACCTCTTTAAAATCACATGTGACATAAATCCATTTACAATATAAGTAATTGGCTGTCAGTTCTAAAATGTTTAACCTTGAATATAATGAGATAGCACAAAGATGGCACAAGATGCAGGTCAGGAAACCTGCCAAATATCAAGAGGTAGGGTCTCTCTTTTTGCAGATATTACCAGTGAAGCAAGTTGTTGATATAACAAGTTGCTGGAAACAAATTATAAACTATAGCAGCTGCAGGATCTGAAATGATGCACAGTCATAATCAACTGGTACCTTCATCTGATTGAGTATGGTGATATTTCATGTTTAATAATGCTATTTTATGTCTATTGCTCCATAAAAGAATCTAAGCATATGTGAGCATGTGTTTATCTGCCTCCATGCATAGCAAGTTGGGAAAGGAAAGCCTTAATTGTATATGAAGGAGATAATGTCAAAATTCTTTCACAAGTTATGGTTGACTTTATTTCCCACATGGTAGGAGGTAATCTTCAGTGCCAAGTTAACCATTGAAGGTCAAATTTGGCAAATCAGCTTTATATTAATAATGTGTGCTTTTTTAAATGAGATGGAATCCAAGCAATTACTTTGGGACACCTAAAGAATGAAGAGATATCCATATACTTAACTCTTACTAATTTTCCTTTGAGAAATTATTTTAAAAGTGCAGTACAAATTATTCAATTGGACTGCCACCTTTGGACTCTTTTATAAATCTGTAGCATTTTATCCACTTTTTTATTCATACACACATTCATCTAAAGCTACCAGAGACTGTTATGCATCATATCCTGGGCAAGGCAGTGACAATTCAGGTGTAAAGGGGTACAATCCCTGCATGTAATAATTTTACATTCTATGGAAAGCAGTCCTGCAAGCAATGGGGAAAAGACGAGATGCATGTGGTGATCAAAACATACAAAGTGCTATTAGAATATATGAAAAAGAGCACATAAGTTCACCTGGATAAGACTTAAAAGGTTTAGAAAATTAGATTTCTAGGAAGTCTGGAAGTTGCACTACTAATTCTGGAGATAGTATTCCAGGCATAAAAGGGAAAACATTGATTATCGGAGTAAATACTGATAATGTTTTTAAAAACAAGGAATGAGTCACACCAAGAGATGCTGGACATCGAATGGCTTATGTCATGATGAACTTTTGTGTCAGAAAGAGCCATTGAGATATTTTCCCTAATAAATAATTGCAAAGAATTCAAGAATATGGAGCAGAGGTATTATATGATCATATTTATGAATTAAAGGTTTTAGCAATGTCAATCAAATAATTTAAAGCGGTGGGAGTCAAGAGAGACTAGAGTTAGCATGACCAGTGTGAAAAAAATACTGAAACTGTCAAAGCTAATTTGACAAGAACCTGAACAAAGGCTGTGATATTTCATCTAAGTAGTTGAATTTATGTGGATAGAATATGATGAGTTGTTTATAGTAATCCCTCATTGTTCTTTTAATATCTGTGGGGTCAGCAGTGATTACCTCACCTTTCATTCCTAATATTGACAATTTCTGTCTTCTCCCTTTTTTTGTCAGTCATGATAGAAGTTTATCAATTTTGTTCATCTTTTCAAAGAAGCTGCTGTTTCATTAATTTTCTCTCTATTGTTTCTCTTTTTAATTTTGTTGACTTGTGCTCTATCTTTATAATTTCCTTCCTTCTGCTTGATTTGGATTTATTTTCCTCTTTCTTCTCTAGTTTCTTAAGATGAAAATTTACATTATTGCTTAGACATCTATTTTCTTTGACTAACGTAGGCATTTAGTGCTCTAAATTTCCCTCTAAGCACTGTTTATTTACATCCAACTAATTTTTCATTTTCATTCATTTCAAAGTATTTCCTAAATTATGTTAAGACATTCTCTTTGACTCCTAAATTATTTAGAAATGTCTTAATTTGCTAGAGTTTGGAGATTTTCCTGTTACCCTTCTGTTATTAATTTCTAATTTAATTCCACATAGTCTGAAACATGCTTAATATGATTTCAAATCTTTTAAATATGTTGATATTTCATTTATGTTACAGGCTTTGATCTATGTTGTTAGAATCCCAAATGGATTTGTGTGTAGTGGCCCATAAACAGTAATTACATCTACTTGGTTTATGGTGATCATTAGATCTTTTACATTCTTGTTCATTTTCTATCTGTTGGTTCTATATATTACTGAGAAAGGAGTGCTGAAGTCTCTAATTGTAATTCTGGATTTATATATTTTTCCTTTCAGTTCTGTTAGTTTTGATCTGTGTAATTCCTAAAGGTACATTTAGAATTAAGTATTCTTGGTGAGTCATCCCCTTTATCAATATGTAGTTTTTTTCCCTGTTAGTTTTCTTTGTTCTGAAATCTATGAAGTCTACTTTATCTGAAATTAATGTAGTCACTTAAGCTTTCTTTTCATACATTGCATGGGGTACATTTTTCTCTACTTTTGTCCTACATATATTATTATGGTTGAACTGAATTTCTTGTAGATAACATATGGTTGTATCATGTTTTTGTATTCTATCTGAAAATCTCTGCCTTTGCTTACATTTTAATAGATAAATATTTATGTATTTAGACTCTTTACATTGAATAATTGTTGTTATGCTTGGAATTAGGCATATAATTTTATTATTTGTATGCTGTTTGTTCCCTCTGCTTTTTGCTTCTCTAGTTCATCTTTCCTATTGTCTTTTGTATTATTTTAACCTTTTTATTTTTGCATTCTAATTTATCTACTGTGACACTGACTATATTTCATATTCTTAGTGGTCACTCTA